>JAAKBH010001454.1:0-10038 GCA_019776075.1 Amaranthus palmeri | reverse complement strand
GTTTTTCATTTAGATTGAAGTTTAGTTTCCATTTTAATTTTTCGTTTACATATCATATTCAATTTTCAATTTTTAGGGTTTATGAACCAAACAAATACCCTAAAAATCAAAAGATCCATCAACAATGTTAACAAATGAAGAAAACAAAAAGATCCATCAACGATGTTAACAAGAATCCTCAAATTCATCTTTACAATTGGTTTGAATTAGAAGGTAGTTTTTATGAAATCTGAATTTTTATGTTTTGTGAACCAAAAATCAAAAATAGTTTGTAAATTGGTCGTTTTTTCAGAAATAAATTAATAGACATTAGTTATATGTTCTTATTCATTACTGATGAGATATGAAATTTGGTTAATGCTTTGGTTTAAATGAAATATGTTACTTTGTTCTTTAATTATACTATAAGAATATTTCTTTGAACT
The DNA here is from genome assembly GCA_019776075.1 of Amaranthus palmeri. Lineage (NCBI taxonomy): Eukaryota > Viridiplantae > Streptophyta > Magnoliopsida > Caryophyllales > Amaranthaceae > Amaranthus > Amaranthus palmeri. Next base: position 9,613 of record JAAKBH010001454.1, on the reverse strand, counting down.
CAAATTTAGATGTTCGTTTTCGTTTTCATTGTTGATTTAGATTTACAAACTCATATTTTGATTGGAATCTTTATCTTCACTTGATGTAAAATTAGATTGCAACTCATATAAATCCTTACAAAAAAGATTGAAATAAGAAGTAAATTGAAAACAATTAAATATCTTGGTTTATGAATTCTATTTTTTTGGATTTTTGGGAATCAAATATGTCATTTAGTCTGTTTCTGAGTTTCTGTTTATGTGTTCTTCCTCTTAATGTCATAGTATCTTGCTTTAGGGATAGAATTAGGAAAAATCTGATGTGAAACGGTATTCCTAAAGAAAGATTATGATGTGCTTGAAGAAGGTTACTATGTCCTCGGAAAAGGTTACTATGTATTATAATTGAAGCCTATTAGCTCAATTTGGTCGAGCACTGTGTATTTGTGTTTACATTGCACAGAGGATGTGGGTTCAAATCCTACATAGGCTCCTACTTGTTAGGCTAAATCTGTCTGCTCGAGAATATTCGAAAAAAACTAATTCAAAAGTATAATTTGCTTATGAATAACTAAGGATGGTTAAGAAGTGAATATGATTATGTATAGTTGTTGTCTTTTTTTTTTTTTTTTTTTTTTTTTTGAGGTAAACCTGGCAATCGACTAAGATAAATCAAGAGAAGCCAAGACACAAAGGCCTTGGGGAAAAGAGTTCATACAAACTTTCTCCTGAGCTACCCCGGTATCCCAACGAGCTACACTATGCGCAGCCGTATTGCCACAACGTTTCACAAAGCTACACCTGAAACCCAAGCATCTAGAACTAGCTCTATGAATACAATCATACAGAAGATGAAGAGGGGAACATCCTTCATCCCTTTTCTCAATTGTTTGCACTACATTTAATGCATCGCTCTCCAAATGGATATAATCGTAGCCAAGGCGAAGGGCCAGCTCAATACCGAAGAGAGCTGCAGCAGCTTCAGACGTTTCCACTGACCAACGTGCACTGACATTTCTCGAACCAGCAGCCAGCAGGTTTCCTTCATGGTCACGCAGCACGACTCCAAGGCCTCTTTTTGGACCATCACTAACATGTGCATCGAATTTCACTTTTATCCATCCGACATCCGGCTTAGTCCACTTCTGAAAATGCAAAATGTGGCTATGGTGCGCCACGGCAACAGCAGCATTATATTGATTGTAATCAGCTACGAGGGAATGAAACTTAGCTACTATACTGTATAGTTGTTGTCTTCTCTTTTGTAATTGTTGAAAAAACTTTGCTGAGTTAATGTTATACTATGTTCTTAAAAGATGATATTATGCTATGATTAAAGGTTACTATATTCATTTTAAAAGTTACTATGTTCTGTATAAGATTATAAATATTGCACATATCATGCTCTTAGCTTGTTTACTTTCTTATAAATGAATAGATAGTTAACATGGTGATGTTTTGGTTAAATCTGACTTTTTTTAACTATTGCTTTATTGTCTTCTTATTAAAATATAATATTTTCTTAGTAAAATGTTAGTATGTTCTTGTAAAATTTTCTAACATACTATGTTCTTAGAAAAAGCTACTATGTTCGTAATAAAGGATACTATGATTATAATGACTTACTGTCTCCTCATACAAAATATAAATGATAGCCTATGTAGGATTTGAACCTACATCCTCCATACAACGAAGAACAGAGTGCTCTACCAATTGAGCTAATAGGCTTAATGAGTCAAGGGAAAACAAAAAAATAGATTCATTGAAATAAGGAATCAATATCAAAAAAGAAAGTAATTATAATTAAAAGGAATGTTACTATGTGAAAAAGAAAGTAACTATGATAAACAATGTCAATAATATGAGAAAAAGGTACTAAAGAAATTGAACAAAAAAATGAACAAGCATTAATTAGGAACAACAATGGACGATTCAAAAAAATTTGAACAAAAACCGAATTTAGCCTTGAGATACTAAAGAAATTGAAAAACAAACATTAATAAGCCAAGAAAATCACAAAAATAAACTCCATAAACAACATTAATCGAAAATTTGAAGCAATATACTATCTAAAAGCTCCGAAGATAAAAAAACAGAGTAAACTTAAATGTAGACTTGAACTAAACAAAATGAAGAACTGAAAAATCAAATGTATTCTTAACACATAGTATTACATGAAAAAACAAAAGTTAATACTCAAAAAATGCATAACAAAACCTAAAAAAACAAATCGATTGTAGCCTTGAACAATAAAACCTAAAGTACCAAAAATGCATAAAATAAACCTAAAATAAACACATACCAAAAGCCTTGAACGGAATTGAAGAACTTGAAGAACGGGAAGAAGATGGACGATCGCGAAATCTTCGAATAGTAATCGAATGTAGCCTTGAACAGAAGAATTTGAAGAACTTAGAACAAATCTTGAAGAAATTGGTTAATCTTTGAAGATATACCAAAGAAATTGAGTTAATTTTCGAAAATTTCTGAAAGAGATGAAGCAAATTGAAGAAGTACAATTAGGTCAATGGATTCTTGAGAGAATAAAAAGTATGCAAAAGAGATGAGAGAGGAAGAGTAAAATTCATTTAATGAATTCTGAAGAGATATTGACACAAGCAAACCCATTCAAGTACCTGAACCGGATTGAAAAAAATAAAGGTGAACCGCGTGCAAAAATAAACGCGGTAAAATTAACTATTGAACCGCGTGCAATGTTAAAATAAATCCTGACCATTCATATAAAAAATCGACGGCTCTAAATCCTTCTCACCCTTCTCATTTTCACACCCCTTCTCATTTGATCCTAAATCTCTATATATATATATATATATATATATAGATATATATATATATATATATATATATATATATATATATATATATATATATATATATATATATATATATATATATATATATATATATATATATATATATATATATATTTTTTTTTTTTTTTTTTGATAATTTGGGATTATTATATATATCAAAAAACCCAAAAAACATCACTGAAACTTGGGAGCCCCAAAACCGCCGGCATAAAAAACCCCGCGAGGGGAAAAAGCCATTGGAGAAGGGGACCAAGAGTCAGGCCACCCAGAACAGCATAGGGGTGGACTATGCGTCATCATAATCAAAAACGGTCACAAAAACAAAAAAGAGGCACCCCTATAGATGGCCCAAAGACACACAAGAGCCATCCAATCTGCAAGTATTATCCACCTATACATCATACTCTGATCTAACAACAACACCAGCACACCATAACAAACATAAGCATACAACATCACACACAACAAAAACATTGGATGCTTCACTAAGTTGTTCCATCAGCTCGAAAATGTGGAAAGTCCACAAGAAGCTCTTCCGCCCATGTTCGCACACGCATCTTGAGGGATTTGAAAAAACTGGGACCGTCCACCATGCCACCTTCGAATTTAACTTTGTTCCTTTGAAACCAAATAGACCAAATTGTACATCCAAGAATAAGAAGCCATAATCTGGAATTACATCCTCTTGGCTTCAAGGATCTCCAAGCTACTGCAAAGGGAGCACATTGATTATGGAGCACACCTGTAACACCCCACCAATGTAGTATCATCATCCAGATACTCCATGAGAAACTGCAAGAGAAAAGAATGTGAGAATTGGATTCTATATCAATATTGCAAAAGGGGCATAGGGCATTTGGGGCATCAAGAACGCCCTTATCAATCAGAAATCACCCGTCTTCAACTTTCCTAAACACGCTTGCCAAAATACAATTGTTGCTCTTGGTGGGGCCTTGATTTTCCACACAATGGTCGATACCTCCTTTGGTAGTGTAGGAGGTGATGAAGCATATACCTTATCTAAGATCCCTTTAATTGGGAATTTATTACATTCCGACCCATGCCAACATACACCATCCTTTGTTCCATTCCGGGGAATAATCTGCTCAACGAGGCCCATCAACCTCTCAAAATCTTCCCTCTCCCAATTAAACAACCTTCTTCTCCATCGAAATCTCCATATCCAAGTATCGTTTCGCCATTCACCCATATCATAAATAGTGTCATCTTTTTGCTCAGAAATGCTAAACAACCTTTGGAATAAGCATTTGATTGGACCGGAGTTGACCCATCTATCATGCCAAAAAAGTGTACTCCTCCCATCCCCCACTTTGACTACAAGACTTTCTTCAACAATTGAGCGAATTTTTCTAGCACCAACATCATTTCCCATAAGAAAACCCCATGACCCCGACTTCATATTTCGAAAAGTATCAGAGGACGCCTTGGAGCTTTTAAGCTCATAAATGGACATTAGAATGCGCTTCCATAAGGAACGATCACAACCTGAGTATCTCCACCACCACTTGAAAAGAAGCACAAGGTTTTTGTATAAGACATTTCCAACCCCTAATCCTCCCATGTTTTTTGGGAGTTCAATAGACGACCAAGCAACGGGTGGAGGAGCCATCTTCCCATTATTGTTACACCCCAAAAGAATTTTCTCTGCATTTTTATGATTTGCACGGCCACAGCTTTTGGCATTCTGAACATACTCATAAAGTATATAGGGCAAGCTATTAATAACACTTTTAATCAGAGTGAGTCTACCTGCCCGTGAGAGAATCTTTGATTTCCATGAAGCCAGTTTATTTTCAATCTTAGACAGAACGGGTTTCCATGCACTGAGTTTGTTCATATTATCCCCAATCGGCAGGCCAAGGTAAGTGAACGGGCAAGAGGAGTGACGGCACCCATTTTCCTCCGCAATCTTTCTAGCCCACTCATTATCAGCTGCACACCAAGTAATGATCTGAGATTTGCTGTAGTTTAGGCCCAAACCTGATAACATAGCAAAAACATCAAGAATACGAAAATAGTTAGTAACAACTTCCTCTTTCTTAGGAACAAAAATAAGTGTATCATCGGCGAACTGTAAGTGCTTCAAAGGCACTCTATCTTTCCCAATATGTACGCCTTCAATCAACCCCACCTCCTCCGCTCTCTTCAAAATACAAACAAGAGCTTCACTAGCCAAAATGAATAAGTAAGGGGATAATGGATCCCCTTGGCGAAGCCCTCTCTCCATCTTAAAAGGTCTAAGGGGCGACCCATTAAGAATAATAGACATCGAGGCTGTAGATACACATGTCATGATCCATTTTATCCATCTCCTCCCAAACCCAAGCTTTTCCATAACCCTTTGCAAGAATACCCATCTAATCGAATCGTATGCTTTTTGGAAATCTAGTTTTAGAAGGGCACCTGGAACTTTCTTCTTTCTAAGCCATCCAATAGCTTCGTTTGCCACAAGTACACCATCAAGAATCTGCCTATCCATGACAAAGGCACTTTGAGATTCATCAATTAGTGGCCCAATTACCTCCTTCAATCTAAAAGAAAGCAGTTTTGCAATAATTTTGTAGATTGCCCCCACCATACTGATCGGACGAAAATCATCAATAGATACAGGATTTGTTACTTTGGGAATTAGATGTAACCCAAGTAACATTAATTGCTCTTGCTGCTTCGCCTGTTTCAAGGAACCTGATCACATACATATAAATATCATCCTTAAGCACATCCCACATTTCCCGAATAAATTTGAAATTAAACCCATCAAAACCAGGCGCCTTATCAACGCCACATGCCCATACTGCTTCTTTCACTTCCTCCCTAGTAGGTAAGGCTTCTAAGAACCTGTTTTGCTCAACTGTAACTCTTGTGTGCTCCCCAAGTTCAAAATCTAAATCTGGAACCTGCTTTTGGGTGAACCTATCCTGAAAGTGTTTGAACACTTCATCTTTCAGATCATCCACACCATTTACTAATCTGCCATCAAATTCTAATTGTAGTATTTCATTCCTCCTCCTTCTTAGCAAAGTAGAAGCATGGAAAAATTTTGTATTATGATCCTTCATGCTAAATCCGTACTTTCTAGCCCTTTGTCTCCACAATCTCTCCCGTCTAATCAACCACGCTTGCAAGTGGTTTTGACAAGCACGCATTCGGGCACTTTCAATTTCATCTAAAGATCGAGTTTCACCCAATTTCTGAAGTTTATGAACTGCTTCTTCAAGCTTTAGAATGGTATTATCCATAGCTCCAAATTTTTCTTTGCTCCAAGCTTGAATTGGTCGCTTCAACGCTTTCAATTTGTTGAACAGGCTCAAGTTAGGGATCTCCAACCACTCCTTAGTCACAAAGCTCTTAAAATCCGGGTGTAGAAACCAACTATCATAGCATCTAAAGGGCTTAGGACCCCAATTCACCTTTTCCTCAAGGGACAATAGAAGAGGGTTATGATCAGATGCTCCCTTTTTGAGGCCTTGAAGACGTATCTGAGGAAATCTAAGTAGCCACTCATTATTACACAATCCTCTATCCAGTCTGCTCTGTGACTTCCCCCTACCCCATGTGAATTTAATTCCCTGAAGAGGAATATCTATGAGTTGCATATCATCAATCCACTCTATGAAATCCCGCATACTAGCATCGAATCTGAATACTCCGCATCTTTCATCAGGGTTTAATACCTCATTGAAATCTCCTAGAAACAGAAAAGGTTTGCCAATGCTACACCACAAGCCTCTCAAAGCATCATACGTAAGGCTTCTACCATTTCTGTCATTTGCCCCATAAATAATACAAACACAGCAATTAAAATTATTCTTGATTATCGAACCTTCAAGAACCATCCATCTATCACCAAGATGTCTTTGTGTAACACAGAATAAATTCGGATCCCATATTGCTATGACGCCCCCACTATAAGTCTCGGATGCAAGCACTTCACACCAATCAAAGTCGTCACATCCCCACATTCTTCTCACACGTCGATTAAAGGAAACTCTATGTTTTGTTTCGACAAGGCCAATAAGTGAGATTCTATTTCTACTGATTAACTGTTTGATGGAGATACACTTTTCCCCCCGACCAAGTCCTCTCACATTCCAAAAGAGCAAATTCATGATAACTTAAGTAAAGATACCACCTGATGATCCCAGCCATTAGTTCCTTAACGGCTCATCCGCCTCCAACCCCATGATCCTCTTTGATTTTCTCAATTCAGCGATTACCTCACCATCATTGCGGGCCTTAAAGCCACTAGATTTTCCAACCCTCCAAGTTTTCTCAGCTTCCTTCACACTACTAGATTGAGATGATGGAACAATTAACGGGTTTGGAAGAGAGCATGATACTTTTTTTGGGCGCCCCCTTGATCTTCTCCTTGTACTGTATTGAACACTTCCACATTGTAAGTTAGGTACCACACAACATTCAATTTCCCTCATGGGGTCAAACGATTCCATTTCTTCACCTTCTGACCAGCAGTAATTTACTGTCTCCTGAGCTGTCAAGATACCCGTAGAATACCTTCTGATCTGCTGTTCATCAACCTGGACATTAACCTCAGCCACTGTATTCTGTATTTCAGAGGAATTACACATTCTGATCTGCTGATCTGTTCTAGCACCAGCATCCCCTGCTAACATGTCTTGGATCAAAGTTGTGTTCGTATTATTATCATTCAAAGCTGCTGTGTTGACAATGTTATCATTCGAATCTGTATGCACCACATTATTGTTCACAGTCTGTACGGTCTGCTCCTCAGTATCACCCTTCTGTACAGCTAGCTCCTCACATACTACATACTGATTCAGTACTGTGTTCACAATATCATCATACACCTCCTTTTCGAGTTGTTCGCCTAAATCATCCATATTTCTGGCATCCTCCACTTCCAACACAGTGCACTGACCACCAGTTCCCATATCATGTGCCCTTAAGACAGTCTTTCCATTGCTCAACCTTCTTGTTTCCTCAATATCATCACATGAAATTTTCTCATTTAGGTATTCGTTATTGACATCATTGATTCTATGTCTACAACCACAATTACCCACCTCATGAACCCACACACAGCATTCACCCTCCTTCCACACAAGCTTCACCTTCTCATTTATTTTGCTATGTTCCTCCGTACATATGAGTAACTTTGCCGATGTGATACTATTGATCCCATTATGCTCGTACTCAATTTGCATGATTTTCCCCCATCGTTCCCCTATACTTTTCAAACACTCATGACTCCAACCGAAGGGTGAATACCCACACATTCTATCCACGTCATTCTCTCCATAAAATTCTCATTTTCCGACCATTTACGAACCCCCGGGAATATCAAGCGCAGTGGTGAAGTCTCCTCCATGGCCTTATTTAGACATGTTACATTTTCAAAGAAGATCACAATTTTGGTCGGTGTTAGGGAGGACACATAAACGAAAGGTAACCCCTGTCTCAATCAGTCTATCAATGGCACTATCCAAACTAAATACATTTTCAACATTCACCACAGCAGCTAATTCTAGGTTATCAATCATAGTATCATTTCTAATAACATTAAGGCTAACCTGTATGGGGATAATCTCCATCTCCATGTGTTTTGGTGAAGTCTGCTTCCTTTTAGCACCCATGACCACCTCAGAATATCTTCGATGGTCTCGAAGGGACAGCCCATCTTCCCGAGCCGTGTCGTTCCTTGTATGTATGACTGGTATCGTGCCCTTTTTCATCGAACTACCTTTTTTCTGAAATTTAGCCATGGAAACCTCTAAGAAGCTTCCATAAATTTCTTTCCCATTGAGTAACTGAATTGCCTTTTTTGCCTCCGTCTCGGAATGGAATCTCACAAAAGCAAAGCTAACTTTCTTGTTCAATCTCTTTTTACCCGATATATAAACGTCCGATACAACACCCGCTTCTTCGAACATTTTTCTAAGCTCGGCTAGTGCTAACCTCCTTGGAACTCCATCAACAAAAAGACTTACTTCATCAGCTCTAGACCTAGGTAGCTCCCGAGGTCCACGCCACCATTGGTGGTTGGAAACCCCTCGATGACTAACCATAGACCTAGGAGCTGGAATCCTTTGACGTTTTACGTGGAGGTTTGCAATGGCCTGCTTTTGGTTTTTACGTTCACTGTGATCTGCAACATCCCAAGCGCTTTCACTCCAATTTAATTTCTTCTGAACCTGGTATGAGGGGTAGTATGTACTGTCACGAGTACGTTTCTTCCTTCTCACAATAGTGAAACCATCTTCGTCCAAACCAGAATCTTTAGGGATTATGTCTTTTTTCCTCTCGGATCAACATTTGAGCTGATGGGTCTGGGGGGTTCTGGGGGTACGGTTTAAGGTGGTTTGGCGGTGGGGAGAGACAGCCAGGCGGTGGGGTGGGGCGGTGCAATTCAAAAACTCTGAACCGTTGTAGAAGCTTTTCGTATTCCGAGGCAAATGACTCATGGCAACTTCGGGAGTTGCCTTTTCTCCCTAAGGTTTCTCTCTCTACCCATTTGTGTAGATATATATGAGATTAGAATATATCGAGAGTATTTGGATATAGGGTCTATCATAGATGGCTCTACATGAGCTATATAGTTGAGTATTATATCTAATCTTTAGATGTATATTATATAATATATATAATATATATATCGATATATATGTTATATATATTATATATATATATATATATATCTATATATAATGTATATATATATATATCTATATATCTTATCTATATATATATATATATATATATATATATTATCTCTATATATATATCTATTCTACTCTATA
>JAAKBH010001453.1:0-10351 GCA_019776075.1 Amaranthus palmeri | reverse complement strand
TGGGGCACTATGGCTGGTACGCTGAGTTTAGTTGATGGTGATCAGAGGTGTTGGGCATCGAGCTCTTATTTTGGTGGTGGTGGAGATGGGGTGGTGGTGGAGATGGGGTGTTGGTTTCTTCGTGGCGTTTCGTTTGGAAGGATTCGATTTGGGCCTTGATGGTCTTGAAGGTGGGGCCTAGTGGTGATGTTCCCTCAGGCGGGTTGTTAGAATATTATCGATGGTGTTTTGTAAAAGTTTTTGTCTTGGTGTTTTAGTTTTAGCTTCTCTTGGTGTGTTGGTTGTTTGGTGTTTTTTGGAATCTTTATCGCATAGCCCACCCCTATGCTGTTTTGGGTGGCCTGTCTCTTGGTTTCCCTCTTCCAATGGCTTTTTTCCCTTCGGGGGTTTTTTTATGCCGGCGGTTTTGGGATTCCAAGTTTCAGTGTGGTGTTTTGTTTTCTCCCTTAATATAATTTCCTAATTTTCAAAAAAAAAAAAAAAAAAAATATATATATATGTCAATCTACTGCTAGCAAAAATTCTTGGGGTAAAAATTGTAATAATCGCAGATTTTGATGATTTTTCCAATAGTGTTTGTTAAAAAGACCACAAGATCATACTATCATTAGAACAAGGTGGGTCTTTAGAAATAAATTAACAAGAATTGTATAATAATTAGAAACAAAGTAAGGTTAGTAGCACATGGCTACAATCAAGAGGAAGGTTTTGATTAGGATGAAACTTTTTCTCCTGTTGCTAGGTTAGAATATATAAAATTTATGCTTACTTTTGCCTCTTACATGAATATGATATTATATCAAATGGATATCAAGTCTGTATTTCTAAATGCCTATTTTCATGAATAAGTCTATGTTAAACAACCCCTGTATTTGAAAACGCTAATTTGATGTGTTCAAGTTTAACAAAGCTTTTTATGGTTTGAAACAATTTTCAAGAGCTTGGTATGATATATTTAGCTCATATTTATTTAATGAATATGATGAGAGACTTGACGTTCTTTCTTGGACTTCATATAAAGCAAAGCAAGAACAACATATGTATTTGTCAAAATAAGTATGCTAAAAATCATCTTAAGAAATATAACATGGATCACAGGATCAGCGCAAATAGTCATAAAAGTTCAACAATTAGCCTCGATCAAAATCTTAATGGCAAGAACAGTAACATTCGGGAAAATAATAAATAATTTAAATAATTTAAATAAACTTGTAAATGACTTGTGGGTGTGGATATTTACATGGGATAATAATAAAAATAATAATAATAATAATAATAATAATAATAATAATAATAATAATAATAATAATAATAATAATAATAATAATAATAATAATAAGTGATTGAAAAATCTTTCTCCCTCTAACTTCTCTCTGGAATTTCTCTCTGCAAGGGGCGATTGCCTTCTTCCAGCCATGGGCAGGAGAGGAAGGCCGGCGAAGGCGAAGGTGGTGCCGAGAAAGCCGTCTGTGAGTGTGTCTTCGTGTGATGGGGAGGGCGGTGGTGGTTCTGCATCATAAACTCCACGAATTGCGGTTTCAGGTTCGAAAGTGGGATTAGGGATTTCAAATACTCCGGCTACGGTGGATGACAGAGTGGGCCTTAGTTGGGTTTCCGTTCTGAAAGGAAGTGGGTCTCCTTCAGCTGGGCCTACTGGTGGAGGCCGCGGTGGTGCTATAGGCGGAGAGCAGAAACGAAATGGGCAAGCGGAATCGCAATGTTCTGGAATCAAAAATGTTGCTGTAAATGCTTTGGAGTTATTCTTTTCCAATGAAAATGACATGTTGATTTCACAGGTTGTTCAGTATGACTGGCTACCAATTTGGTGTGTTAAGTGCTCTCAATTTGGGCATAATCGTGAGGGTTGTCGTGTAGGGCAACCTAAGGCTAATAGGCCTTCTTTGCAGGTTGATGCTGATGGTTTTAGGCCTTACAGGAAAGGATTTATTAATGTTGAGAAACGGGTCGATCCGATTGAGGAAGGTGATGAGGTTGGTAGTGGGAGTGATGTTGGTGATAGAGAGGATAACCCTCTGGATTCTGGTACTGAGGCTAGTAAGGCACAGGTGACGGTACAGATTGGGAATGGGTTTAGTATCTTAGCAGATGAACGGGATAGTTCCTTAGAGTTGGATCCTAATATAGCGCTGGGAGCTCATCCCATCTCGTTAAATGGATAGTATCTGCGCTTGGAATGTAAGGGGACTCAATAAGGTTCGGAAGCAGGTTGAGGTTGCTCAGTTTCTTTCAACTAATAATATCCACCTTTTTGGTCTCCTTGAAACAAAGGTAAAGAGGGCTAGTTTGGGTTCTCTTTATCTTCGTCTGTGTCCTAGTTGGTGTATTACAAGTAATTTGGCATGGCATGATGGTGGTCGGATCGTGGTTGGATGGCAGAGTGGGAGTGTGCAGGTGGATATTATACAGTGTTCAAGCCAGCTTATTCATCTTGGGGTTACGTCTAGGGTGGGTGATCGGTTCTTGTGCACGTTTGTATATGGCTCCACATGTAGGAAGGATAGGTTTGTTCTGTTTCAACACCTTGCTGATATAGCTAAGAATTGTTGCCTCCCGTGGTTAGTTCTGGGAGATTTTAATTGTGTAGCTAACTTGAATGAGCGAGTTGGTGCTCCTGTTAGGCTTCACGAGGTCACCCCTTTGCGTGATTGTTTGGCTTTATGTGGCCTTCATGACCTTCGATACTCGAGTCGGTTCTTCACTTGGAGTAATAAACAAGCTGGTAATAGGAGAGTGCTGAGTAAAATTGACCGTGTACTTGGTAATGATGATTGGGAAGTGCTTTTCCCGAGTGCACATGTTTCCTTTCTTCCTGAAGGTGCCTATGACCATTCCCCTATGCTCGTTCAGTTCCTTCCGGTGTCCAGGGGTCGAAAACCCTTTCGATTCTTCAATTATTGGACTGAGCGGACAAACTTTCTTGAGATTGTTCGTGGGGTTTGGAATGTAGACTTTGTTGGATACCCTAGCTATATCATCACTCAGAAGTTAAGGTTGCTTAAGGATAAATTCAGAGTTGCTTTTGGAAAGTCTAATCTTCAGACTAGTTTGGAGAATGCTCAGGCGGCTTTGCTTGATGTCCAAGAACAAATGCATGAGCATCCTGATCTTCTTGATTTGGCAACACAGGAACAAAAGCTTTCTGCTCATCTCATGAGTTTGAAGAAGGATTTTGAGGATTCCCTTAGACAGAAGGCTAAGCTGCAGTGGCTCAAACTTGGGGATGATAATACCTCCTTTTTTCATCAGAGCATTAGGCATCGACATAGGTCTAATCGTATCAGTGTTCTCATTGAGGATGGCAGAGAGATCTTTGAACCGGTTCTAATTCAGCAGAAGTTCTTTGATTTTTACTCTAACCATTTTGGGGTGGTCCTACAAGATAGGGTTTCTGTTGACTTAGTATCATTAGTCTAGGTCCTGTTCTTTCTCGACAACACGGTCAGCTGCTGGATCTATCTTTTACACCGGAGGAGATTAGGTTGGCTTTGTGGAGTATTCCTGATGAGAAGGCTCCTGGATTGGATGGGTTCAATAGTAAATTTTACAAGTCTTCATGGGAGGTTGTTGGTCTTGAGATTACTCGAGCTATTGCCCATTTCTTTCAAACTGGGAGAATGCCCAGGAGTTGGAATACTTCTACTATTACTTTGATCCCGAAGATTCCAAATCCCTCTCGGCCAGGTGATTATCGTGCTATTTCATGCTGTCATGTTCTGTACAAATGCATTTCCAAATTGCTATGCTCTAGACTTAAACTAGTTCTTGGTGACCTCATTGACCAAGCGCAAGGTGCTTTTGTAGCAGGGCGTAGTATTATGCATAACATTTTGCTGTGTCAAGACATAGTGAAACACTATACTAGGAAGAATTGTGCCCCTAGTTGTTTGATGAAAATCGACCTTTGTAAGGCTTATGACTCTCTTGACTGGCAGTTCATAAAGGAAATGTTAGTGGTGCTTAATTTCCCTCATAAGTTCATCAAAATCATTATGGCTTGTATTTCATCTACAAGTTATGTGCTTATGATCAATGGTAGCCCTACCCCTGTGTTTAAGGCCAAGAGGGGTCTTCGACAAGGTGATCCCTTGTCCCCTCTCCTGTTTGTTATAGGTATGGAGTATTTATCTAGGCTTTTAAAGAGTGTTGAGGGTTCTTATAGTTTTCACCCTAGATGCAAAACTATTAAACTCTCGCATTTGTGCTTTGCTGATGATTTGATGCTTTTCTGTAAAGGAGAGGTGTCTTCGGTTCAGGTGTTGTGCAATTGTATTGGGAAATTTGCCAAGACATCGGGGCTTCAAGCTAATTCATCCAAGTCAGCCTTGTATACTGCAGGAGTGTCTGATGCTATTCAGAGGGAAATGGTTAATGTCTCGCATTTTTCCTTAGGTTCTCTTCCTTTTAAGTATCTGGGGGTACCTTTGTCCTCAAAGCACCTTAGTGCGGTTGATTGTGAGGAAATTGCGGATAAGATGACATCTAGAATTCGAGTGTGGCAAGGGAAACATCTTTCATACGCCGCTCGTTTACAACTTATTAATTCAGTTTTGATGGGTATCTCTACCTATTGGTGTCAGCTGTTTATTTTACCTCGGAAGGTCATTAACATTGTCAATTCTATCTGTCGCTCGTTCCTTTGGTTTGGTGTGCAGGAGTCCCACAAGCCTGGTAATGTTAACTGGGAAGAGGTTTGTCGACCTAAGAAGGAAGGAGGCTTGGGAATTCGCAATCTCCAGGTTTGGAATGTAGTAGCGGTTGGTAAAATTGCATGGCATCTGGCTTCCTTGAGTGAGTCTCTTTGGGTTCGGTGGGTTCATGGAGTTTATACTAAAGGTGGCCGATGGGAGATCTTCAACGCTCCTATCACAGCTAGTTGGACGTTGAAGAAAATTTGCGCTGTGAAGGATAGGCTTAAACATTGGATTATGCATGACTCTTATTCGATTAAGGAAACATATTCGCAAATCATGATATCCAATTTGAAAGCTCCATGGAAACACCTTGTTTGGAATCGCATATCGATCCCTAAGCATCGCTTTGTGTCTTGGTTAGCTGCTAAGCAACGGTTACGTACGAAGGATAAACTATTTAGCTTAGGTGTGGTGACTGATGATTTATGCCCGCTCTGTGGTATTTTTCCTAAGTCTCATATACATCTTTTCTTTGATTGTCCTTTTAGCCTGCGTTGTATCTCTGGTGTGCGAGATTGGGTAGGGGTTATGTTTCTCCCTTTGGATAAGATGGATTTTCGAAAGTCTAAAAAGACCCGTCTCCAAAGGAAGATCTTGGGTGCTATATATGCTGCTCTTATTTACCATATTTGGTTGAATAGGAATGCAGCTATTTGGAAAGGTTACGTGAGATCTCCTCAGCAGGTTTTGTTCTCTATTCGGTTCACTATTCGAGCTCGCTTTGAGACCTTATATCCAATGGTAACTGATAGTAGGATTCGAACCTGGTTACAATGATTAATATATTTGCTACTGCCATTATTAGCTGTGATGATCTAATAATTCTGTTGGTTGGTATTGTATGTGTTGTTTGAGGGTTGGCTGTTACTATCTGCTTGCTAGATATTGCTGTCTGCCTGTTGTTGCGGGTCGTTGTCTGGTGGTTTACTGCTGGTGAAGTGGGCAGGCTGCTGATGCGGGACCTGATGCTGCCTTATGTAGCTGTAATACTCCCTCCTATGCAGCTCAAATGTCCCATTTGACTTTTCACGGTTTTTAAGGTGAGTCAAATGGGACCCTTTGAGTAGGAGAGAGAGTAATATAATGGGTTTTTAATGAAAAGATTAGGAATTTCAATGATTCCCTCCAAATTTGAATATTTTGGGTGGAATAATGAAATGTTGAATATTTTTGTCCTTCAAAAGTCGATAAATATTTTATAATAGCCGAAAATTACATAGTTCGAGATAATTAATTAAATTACAGTACATTACATAAGCCGAATAATAAAATTACATAGACAAAACTACTTAATCTCATTAAGCCTCCTCAAATCTTCAACGGCCTCGGTGTAGTTCAAATCTTTCTTGATCATGTGGGTGCGGATTTTTTTTCGATCCTCGACTTCAGATTGTCCAAGTTATCAAAAAAAGTCGATGCGTTAAATTTCTCAAAAATTGCCACCATATGTTAAACAACCAAATTTTCAGCAATTAAAAAAATCCATCATCATTATACAATCCCATTTTAAAACAAAACCAAATTTTTTGTCCAAAAACCAGAAACTACTGGCGCCATAAACAAAAATCAGAAACCCCAAAAAAATGAAAGCTGAACCGCCAAAATGAAATTCCAGAAACACAGAAATGAGCCAAAATTAATGGCGCCATATTTTGAGCAAATACACCAAAAACAGAAATCAGTAGCAATAAATACAGCAGCAATCAATAGCATTAACTACAATCCACATTAAACAAACACTTAAAATGGCTGGAACCAAAAACCTATCCAGCCAACAAAAGACACAAATCATGCAAAGGTTGTTGAGCAAATTAAACAAAAAAGAAAAACCGATGCTAGGTACAATTAATGAGCTTGCAGCTGAGTACGAAGTAAGCAGAAAGACAATCACAAGACTTTGGCAGGAGGTACAAAAACAAATGGACAACAACAGTACAGCAATCAACTTGAAGAACAAAAGGGTAGGGAGACAAGCACCAAACAAGATTCGATTTGATGAGGAGAAATTCAAGTCCATCAAATTTGAGCTCAATGGAACTCAGCATTCAGTGGCAAAGCAAATGGAGGTATCTCAGTCCACTGTGTGTAGGTGGAAGAAGGATAGGATTATAAGAAAGCACACAAACGCGATAAAACCCACACTTAATGACAACAACAAATTACACAGGTTAAGCTTTGCATTATCTAAGTTGCAATATGATGAACATAATGACTCATTTCAATTTTAAACCACATACAAACATTGTGCACATAGATGAGAAGCACTTTTATTTAACACGAGAGTCGTAGACATACTACTTAGCTCCCGGTGAGGTTGAACCACATCGGGAATGTCAATCAAAAAGCACTAGTGGAAAAAAAGCTATTGGCTGCTACTTATTGGCTGCGGTTTTTGGGAACACGCAGCCAATATGAGTAATAAAAAGCCAAAAAAAAAATTAATAAAGGGGCTGCGGTTTTTACCCTTAACCGCAGCCCAAAAGTTTTTCAAAAATTATGATAAAGAAAGGGCTGCGGTTTTTTATGTGTCCGCAGCCCTTAACCATTCGAAAATAATAAGGAAATTCAAAAAAAAAAATTAATAAAAGGGCTGCGGTTTATGGGTGTGTCCGCAGCCCTAAGTGTCAAAAAAATTAAGGAATTTAGCCCAGCCCACCATATTATAAAAGGCGCGTTTCTAATTGTTCAAGTGTAAACCCTAATATTTCAAAACCCTAAAACTAACATTGAGGCGCCGTTTCTGATTTCTCTCTAAAAACCTAATAATCTGATTTCTTCTCTAAAAGGCGTCGTTTCAGTTTTCTTCTCTAAAAACCTTAATCTTAATCTTATACAAGCATTTTAAGGTAACCTTTCATCAATTGTTTTATTGTTCGTTTCAAAGATCTGTGTTGGTTTCCTCTTGATGTTCGTATTTTCGAGCAAAAATTCGAGCAAAAATCAGATTTCGAGCAAAAATCAGTCATTCCTCAAGATTGTGTTGGTTTCCTCTTGATGTTCGAATTTTCATGGGTTGATGTTTGAAGATTTCAAAGATCTGTAACTTGAAGATTTGAAGATCTTGTTCTTTTTTTTATTTTTCGTTTTTTTGATTTTTTTTTTTTTGATTTTTTTGATGAAGATCTTGATGTTGAAGATTTTTTTTGATGTCGTTTGTAAGTTTGTAAGTTCGAGAGCATATGTTGAAGATCTTGATGTTGAAGATTTTTTTGATGAAGATCTTGATGTCTTTTGTAAGTTTTATTGATTTTTTTGAAGACTTTTTTATTGATGTTGAAGATCTTGATGTTGATTTTGATGAATATTTTTTTATTGTTCGTTTTTTTATTGTTTGTTTTTATTTATTGTTCGTTTTTTTGATTGTTTGTTTTTATTTATTGTTTGTTTTTTTTTATGTTCAATTTCGTTTGTGTGTATGAAGATCTGGGTATGATGTTCTTGAAGATCTGGGTTTAATGTCCTATTTCAGAAATCGTTTCTAGATTTCTGAATTTTTTTTTTATTTTGAAAAAACACTTAAGGGCTGCGGTTTTTGCCCATGTCCGCAGCCCTTAAGCTTTTTTGGGCTGCGCTTAAAAACCGCAGCCATTCTCTAATATTAAGGGCTGCTACAATAATGGCTTGGGTCGTAATACGCAGCCCTTAAGGGCTTAAAAACCGCAGCCCTTAAGGTTTTTTCCACTAGTGAAGATTCATTCCAAAGATTATGTTCATGTGTGCAGTAGCAAACCCAATTTATTTGACTAATGGTGATGTGTTTTTTTATGGTAAGATAGGAATATGGCCTTTTATTACTTAAGAGCCTGTGAAAAGAAGTTCAAAGAACCGAAAGAGGGGGGAATTGGAGACCAAACCGACTCAATCATTAAGGAACACATGAGACAAATGCTTATCACGAATGTCTTACCCACAATAAGAGCCAAGTGGCCACATGGCATGTCCAAGCACATATTCATTCAACAAGATAATGCAAAGCCACACATTGCACACAATGATAGAGAATTCATGGAGGAAGCTATGAAAGATGACTTTTTTATTGAACTAGTACAACAACCACCTAATTCACTCGACATGAATGTACTCGATTTAGGATTTTTTTAGGTCAATTCAGGCATTGCAATATCAAAAAGCAGCCTATAATGTACCTCAATTACTTAATGCTATGAATAATGCATTTGATAATTTAAGCCACAAGTGTTTAAGATTTGTCTTTATTACACTACAAGCTTGTATGATTGAGACAATGAAAAGGCAAGGGGGGATTGATTATCATATCCCACACATGAACAAAACAAACAGCCAACAACAACAATTACTATCCAACACAGCACTGAATAAGAACCAACAAGCCATCAACAACAACAAACTGAATCAACAAGCCAGCAACAACAAGTGCAGCAGTGAACCACAACCAGAACCAACAAGCCAACAACAACAACATTTATTTTTGGGAAACTTCAAGAACATAACAACACAGCAGTGAACCACTTACCAGTTCAAAAACAGAAATCATGCATTTTTTGGACATTTTTGGGGAATCTTAAAAATGGGATGTTTCACAAGTAAACAACAAATGTAAAAATGTTATTGTTGTTTAAATTGAAACGTTGTACTTATGGTTAATGTAATGAAAAAGTGGTTGTTTATTTTGCAAACTCTCAGAGTATAAAACGCATGCAAATCATTGAGGAAAAAACGAACATCTTTTGCGCTTTGGTTTTGGTAAAAAAATCTAAACCATAATTTAAGTTCGTTTTATTTTCAGTGGCAATTTAAATTGCTCTCAAAAAAAATCATTCAGCATAAGAGAAAAAAAAAAGCATCGAAAAAACCCTAAATCACAGAAACATCATCATCAGCCATAACACACCCACAAGAACAGAAACATACTCGAAAATGGGCCAAGCTTATCAAGCCAATCTTCTTCCTCACAATCAGTGTTAGAGAACACAGCATCAACAGAAGTATACTTTCGATCTGGGTTCAGATCAGGCTCTGGAGTGTAGATGGGCTCTCCTTCAGAGTCTAGTTCTCTACCCCACTTAGGATCCGTCTCAACTGAAGAGTAATCTTCTTCATATGAGTCATAAAAATCATCGTCATAGTACTTAGGGTTTGAGAGAGGAGATTTGGAGATTTTGAGAGGGGAAACATCAGGCGAGGAGATGTTACGTTCAGGTGAAGGAATGGTGGGTTTAGGGTTCTTCAGGGGTGAGACAATGGAAGGTTTAGGGTTGTCATCCATGGTGAAGAAGGAAGGTCGAACCCAGAAAGATGTTGAAGACGAAAGTAAGAAGACGAAGAAAAGAAGACGAAGAGAAGAAAACTCATATCTAGGGTTTCAAGAACAAGTAGTAGGTTCTAGAATGGGGAAGGGAAAGGGGTTTTTAATCTAGGATGGGTAGTGAGATGGAGTGTAAATTGGAGGGAATCATTAAAATGGGTTTAGATTAGGTAAGTTAATTTGATTATTTATTGAGATAATAGGAAAAATTAGGTGTGTTTATTAAGGTTAAAAAAAGTAAATAGGTAAGATAAATAAGGGTATAAGGGTAAAAAAAACCATGCCAAAAATAGAAATGGGACATTTAGGGTGACTTGAACTAAAATGGAAATGGGACATTTGAGCTGAATAGGAG
>JAAKBH010001452.1:0-10416 GCA_019776075.1 Amaranthus palmeri | reverse complement strand
TTATTATTTATTATTTATTATTATTATTTATTATTTATTTATTATTTATTATTATCTTATTTATTATTTTTAATTATATTTATTATTTATTATTTATTATTTATTATTTTTATTTATTATTTTATTTATTTTATTATTTATTTTTATTTATTATTCTATTTATTTTTATTATTTATTATTTATTATTTATTATTTATTATTTATTATTTATTATTTATTATTTCTTATTTATTATTTTTATTTATTATTTATTCTTTATTACTTATTTATTATTTATTATTTATTATTTATTATTTATTATTTTATTATTATTATTATTTATTATTATTATTATTTTTTTGGCAAATAAAAGCTTTTTCATTTACCAGAAAAACACCAATACATCAAAGTCAGGAATACTCGGAAAAGCCTAATTGCATCAGTGTGAAACCGAGGCCCACCTTCGAGGAAGGGTTTCCCCGACCCATTTATTAATTATTATTTATTATTTATTATTTATTATTTATTATTCATTATTTATTATTTATTATTATTATTTATAGTTTAATATTTATTATTTAATTTTAATATTTATTATTTATTATTTATTATTTATTATTTATTATTTATTATTTATTATTTATTATTTATTATTTATTTATTTTTTATTATTTATTATTTTTTATTTTTTATACTTACATTCTGATAGGACTCAATCATCGGAGGGCTTTTCGGGACATCAGACCCAGGTTTAGTCTTTTTTGTGGTTGTAGGTACAACACTTGCGTCGGATGGATCACCATGCTTTTCTTAATTCGAAGGTACACCATTCTCTCCTCTTATTTTCTTTATTATTTATTATTTATTATTTATTATTTATTATTTATTATTTATTATTTATTATTTATTATTTATTATTTATTATTTATTTATTTATTATTTATTATTTATTATTTATTATTATTATTTATTATTTATTATTTATTATTTATTATTTATTATTTATTATTTATTATTTATATTTATTATTTATTATTATTATTTATTATTTATTATTTATTATTTCATTATTTATTATTTATTATTTATTATTTATTAAATATTATTTAATATTTATTATTTATTAATTTTTATTAATATTTATTATTTATTATTTATTATTTATTATTTATTATTTATTATTTATTATTTATTATTTTGTGGTTGTAGGTACAACACTTGCGTCGGATGGTCACCATGCTTTTCTTAATTCGAAGGTACACCATTCTCTCTCTATGTCTTTATTATTTATTATTTATTATTTATTATTTATATTTCTTAGGATTATGATTATTTATTATTATTATTATTAGTATTATTTATTATTTATTATTTATTATTTATTATTTATTATTTATTATTTATTATTTATTATTTATTATTTATTATTTATATTATTATTTATTATTTATTATTTATTATTTATTATTTATTATTTATTATTTATTATTTATTATTATATTATTTATTATTTAATTATTTATTATTTAATATTTATTATTAATTATTTATTATTTATTATTATTATTATATTTATTATTTTTATTATTATTTATTATTTATTATTAGTATTTATTTATTTATTATTTATTATTTATTATTTATTATTTAATATTATTTATTTATTAATTTTTATTTAATATTTATTAATAATTATTTATTATTTCTTATTTATCATTTATTATTTATTATTTATTATTTATTGTTTATTATTTATTATTTAATTTTATTATTTATTATTTATTATTTATTATTTATTTATTTTTTATTATTTATTATTTTTTATTTTTTATACTTACATTCTGATATGACTTAATCATCGGAGGGCTTTCGGGGACATCAGCCCCCGGTTTAGTCTTTTTTTGGTTGCAGGAACAACACTTGCGGCGGCTGGCTCATATGCTTTTCTTAATTTGACGGTACACCATTCTCTCCCCTTGTTTTCTTTATTATTTATTATTTATTATTTATTATTTATTATTTTTATTTATCTTTATTTATGTTATTATTTATATATTTGATGAAGTTAGGATTTATGATTTAATAATTTATATTTATTATTTATTATTTAATATTATTATTTATTATTTTATTATTTAATTACTTACTTTTTTAATTATTTTATTATTTATTATTTATTATTTAGTTATAGGTTATTTGAATCTTTATTCTTTATTATTTATTATTTTTCTAATTTCTTATTCTATTATTTATTATTTATTTATTTATTATTTAGTATTTAGTACTTTATTATTTTAATTTATTATTAATTAGTCTTATTTTCTTATTTCTTATTATTATTTCATTATTTATATTTATTATTATTATTTATTATTTATTATTTATTTATTATTTATATTTATTATTTATTATTTATTATTTATTATTATTATTTATTATTTATTATTTATTATTTATTATTTATTATTTATTATTTATTATTTATTATTTATTATTTATTATTTATTATTTATTATTTATTATTATTATTTATTATTTATTATTTATTATTTATTATTTATTATTTATTATTTATTATTTATTATTTATTATTTATTATTTATTATTTATTATTTATTATTTATTATTTATTATTTATTATTTATTATTTATTATTTATTATTATTATTTATTATTTATTATACTTACTCTCTGATCTGACTTAATCATCGGAGGGCTTTTCCGGGACATCAGCCCCCGGTTTAGTCTTTTTTGTGGTTGCAGGTACAACATTTACGGCAGATGGATCATAATGCTTTGCTTAATTCGAAGGTACACCATTCTCTCCCCTTTTTTCTTTATTATTTATTATTTATTATTTATTATTTATTATTTATTTATTTTTTTATTTATTATTTATTATTTTTTATACTTACATTCTGATATGACTTAATCATCGGAGGGCTTTTCGGGGACATCAGCCCCCGGTTTAGTCTTTTTTGTGGTTGCAGGTACAACACTTGCGGCGGATGGATCATAATGCTTTGCTTAATTCGAAGGTACACCATTCTCACCCCTTTTTTCTTTATTATTTATTATTTATTATTTATTATTTATTTATTTTTTATTATTTTTTTTTTTTATTTTTTATACTTACATTCTGATATGACTTAATCATCGGAGGGCTTTTCGGGGACATCAGCCCCTGGTTTAGTCTTTTTTGTGGTTGCAGGTACAACACTTGCGGCGGATGGATCATAATGCTTTGCTTAATTCGAAGGTACACCATTCTCACCCCTTTTTTCTTTATTATTTATTATTTATTATTTATTATTTATTTATTTTTTATTATTTATTATTTTTTATTATTTATTATTTTTTATTTTTTATACTTACATTCTGATATGACTTAATCATCGGAGGGCTTTTCGGGGACATCAGCCCCCGGTTTAGTCTTTTTTGTGGTTGCAGGTACAACACTTGCGGCGGATGGATCATCATGCTTTTCTTAATTTGAAGGTACACCATTCTCTCCCCTTTTTTTTTGCCAAAAGTTTTTCCATTAAACACTTAACAAAATTTACAGAAGGGGTAAAAAACCCAGATTTCCAAGGGGATCCCTACCATTGCATCACTGTGAAAGAAAAGTCCACCTTCTAGGAAGGGTTTCTAATCCTCACTCTTCATGTGCACGGGAGCCACTTGGAAATCTCAAAAGAATAGACGCCACAGGCGGCGAATAAATACAGAGCGCATCCAATGAAACCTATACAGCATATGTCATAGGAGCCAAAGAAGAGTTAACCAAGCTAAGAAAAAGCCACAGGCACCCTACACAAGCAAAAGGGGGAGGGGCTCAAAAGAAAACCAGTAGCAGTAACTCGCAATACAAAAGCTATACATACTGGATCTACCAAAAGAACAAAGACAAACAAAAGTTGGGCTGCTCCTCAAAGATACTGCTGTCATCCCAAAAAGAGGGCTAAGGTGCTGCTGAAAATGATGGCTGCACCTGCTGCACACAGACCAGGATAGAGCCCTGTTGCTGCCACCACAGCTGCTCACAACCTGCTGATAACCTGCTGGTAGCCTACAGACCCATCGAAGCTACCTAACTGTGCAACTACTGAAGCATCAGGCTGCTGATTCAATCCCCCAACTGCGATGCTACTGCTAGGGAGACAAGGCACACACAAACCAGAGAACACGGATGGCCTGCTAAACCTAAAAGAAGACAAAAACTAGACGAAAGAAAGGGCTGCTTCCCATGGTTGTTACTGCCAGCCCAAAAATGAAAGACAAAGCTGCTGCTTCAGCACCCACTACTGAGGCCAAATAGGCTGACTTCTGCTACTGGGGTGTACAAAGGTGCTGCTGCACCAAGAAACTGAGCAGAGCCCAAGGGTGCTGCTGACTTGGGATCAAGACATGACCAGGACAGAAACAAGCCTGCTGTTGCCCCAACCAAATGCACATGAACTGACCCCAACATCACAGACCTGCTGGAGCTGCTGAAATGAAACCTGCCCCGCACTAAGATGAGAACCAAAAAGAACATCGCCACAAACCTGCTGTCAAACACCCCAAGGGGCACCAAACCTCTGAAATTCAGCTGCTGGTGCGAGAGCTCAAAACAGACACCTTTGATTCCAGCTTGATGGCGTCCAATACCCTACGGACAGAAGTACACAAATGCTGCAGCCCGTCTACTGCTGATGACTGCTGCTGATGCACCCAGGAGCTGCTGCGCCAAGCCCTTGCTGCTGGTGCGAAAACTCAAAAACAGAAGCCTCCAACTTGGAGTGTCACAGACTCGAGATCCAATTTTGAATCGGATTGCTCCACTTCAAATAGCGTAGTCTCACCTTTGATTCCAGTTTGATGGTGTCCACCACCCTACGGACTGTTGTAACTTTCCCCTTCCATACGGCCTCATTCCTTGTGCGCCAAATGGCGTAGATTAAGTTACCCAGGATGGCTTGGATGATTCTCACTTTGCTCCTTGGCATATGGCGTTTGCGAAGAATATCCTTGAGACTCCAAACATTCCAGGGCACCTTTAGCCAATATCTCACCATATCAATGCATTGCCTACTAAACTCACACCTGAAAAAGAGATGTTCAGTTGTTTCCACACTGGATCCGCAAATGGGGCAGGTGTCATTATCAAGCACCCCCATGTTCATGAGTTTTTGTTTGGTTTTTAACCTATCCTGGTACGCAAGCCATATAATGAATCGACTCCTTGGTGTTGTGGCCCTGTTCCAAGCCGTGTTATCCCAAATTTCTTTGGCTTGATGTCCTTGTAAGTCTTCATAGACTTTTGCAATGGAATAACTCGGAGTACTCATCCATTGGCTCAACGTTTCTTTGACCTTGCACAATTTTTTGATTACCCAACTAGCAGTAGCTGGGGCGTTGAAGAGGTCCCATCTACCCCCTTTCATATAGACTCCGTGAACCCACTTCACCCACAGAGAATCCTGCTTGGTGCTAATGTGCCACGCAATCT
This sequence comes from Amaranthus palmeri, assembly GCA_019776075.1. NCBI lineage: Eukaryota > Viridiplantae > Streptophyta > Magnoliopsida > Caryophyllales > Amaranthaceae > Amaranthus > Amaranthus palmeri. Next base: position 4,946 of record JAAKBH010001452.1, on the reverse strand, counting down.
TACCCACAGCAGCGAGGTTCCAAGAGTAGAGGTTACGCACTCCTAACCCTCCTTCCTTTTTGGGCCTACACACTTTATCCCAATTGATATTACCGGGCGAGTTATTATCTGCTACACCATGCCAAAGGTAAGAACGACAGATATTGTTTATCTGGTGTAGAGCCTTTTTGGGGAGAATGACAGTTTGGGACCAATAGTTGGATACACTCATGAGAATAGAATTAACAAGCTGAAGACGAGCCGTATAGGATAGAGACTTAGCAAACCATGACCTAATCCTGCTTGTCAATTTTCCAACAAGGTACTCACAATCTGCGCTTGTGTATCTTTTGGAGGTGAGCGGCATCCCTAAATATCGAACCGGAAGTTTTTCAAAGGTGAGATCCAAGCATTGAGCTGCCGTATCCCTGAAAACCTGATCAACCCCAGCAAGGAAAATCCCAGACTTGGCATTATTGGCACACAGACCCGAGCTAGCAGAGAAAACTTCCAACTTGGAGAAGGACCTTGATAGAAGTCAAATCCCCTTTACAGAAAAGCATAAGATCATCGGCAAACACAAGGTGGTTGAGTTTCAATCTGGCGCAACGAGGGTGAAAGGAGAAGGCATTGCTACTTCCCGCAATCTTGAGCAGCCTGGATAGATACTCCATACCAATAACGAACAGGAGGGGAGACATTGGGTCCCCTTGTCTGACTCCTCGTTTGGCTTTGAAACACGGCGATGGGGAGCCATTGATCATCAAAGAATACTGGGTGGACGTCACACAAACCATAACAATATTGATGAACTTTCTAGGGAAGTTGAGGGCGACCATCATATCCTTTAAAAAGTCCCAATTTAGGGTATCATACGCTTTGCGCAAGTCCATTTTCAGAAGACAACTAGGCATACAGTGCTTCCTCCCGTAATGTTTCACGATATCTTGGCATAGAAGAATGTTGTGAATGATGCTACGCCCTTCCACAAAAGCCCCTTGATTAGGGCTTATGATGGTGCCTAAGACTCGTTTGAGCTTGCTGCAGATGAGCTTGGATATGCATTTATAGAGAACATTGCAGCATGAGATGGGACGGTAATCTCCTGGACCTTTAGGGCACTGGGTCTTGGGGATCAGGGTGATTGATGTAATATTCCATTCCTTTGGGAGGTCTCCTGTGATGAAGAAGTTTTGGATAGCCTGAACAACATCTCTACCCACCACAGGCCACGCAGCTTTGTAGAAACCACTGTTGAAGCCATCCATGCCTGGAGCTTTATCATCTGGAATACTCCATAAAGCATTCTTAATTTCATCTGGGCTGAAATTAAGGTTGAGCAGGTAGTGGTGATTCTCGTTTAGGGATGTGCCCTGATGAATAACACTCATATTAATCGGGCGTCTATCTGTGATGTCTGTGCATAGCAGGTCCCTGTAATATGATTGGAAAGTCTCCCTAATCTTAGCCTGATCAGTAGTGATCTCGTCACCCAAATGGAGGACGTTGATAGTACTCGCCTTATGTCTCTGTTTTATCGACTGGTGGAAGAATTTTGTGTTTTCATCCCCCATTGTGAGCCAGTTTATCTTAGCTCTCTGACGTAAAGCTGAATCCCTGTCGGCTTTAGCTTTCTTGAGTAAACCTGCCATATGACATTCGATATCGATTAAATGGGGGTTAGTAGGGTCAGAATGTACCTCCTCCTGAGCTTTAAGAAGGTTTAGCTCAGCTTGGCTCACCGCAGTTAGTTCATCCTTCTTAAACTTACGAAGGCAGAGACTCTTGATAGCTTTGAGGTTCTGAATAACCTTACGGTAGCTAGTATCATGAGAATCAGAGTTCCAATGCTCCTTAACTGAAGTAAGGAAGTCCTCCCTTTGACCCCAGAAATTGAAGAATTTGAAGGTCTTAGCTCGTCTGGGCTGTTTAAAGAATTGAATGAGAATAGGAGTGTGGTCAAAATCCCCTTCCGGTAGAAATAACACTTCTGAGTTGGGAAAAGTGGATTCCCAAAGATGGTTCCCCATTGCACGATCAATTTTGCTTAGCACCCAATTAGAGCCACTTTGCTTGTTGGTCCAAGTGAAAAATCTCCCAGTGCTCTTAAGATCGTGGATATCGCAGCTTTCCATGCACCTCCTTAGAGGCTCCATTTCCGAATGGCGCGGTCTTTGGCCTACTCTTTCATCCACGTTTGCTATACAATTAAAGTCCCCAATAACTAGCCAAGGATCCCGAATTTGCATCTTAAGGTGTAGAAGTTGGTCGAAAAGATCCTCCCGACCTTTCTTGTCGCTTGAGCCATACACAAAGGAGCATTGAAACTTGCCGCCAACCATAGGTGTTACTTCAATATGGATGATTTGGCTACTGCACCAGATGATATCAACATTTATTTCATCACTCTTCCAGGCTACAATGATCCTTCCTCCTTGGTGATGCTCCAGATTATGAGTGAAGCACCAAGAAGGGCATAACCGTTGGTAAAGGGCACCTAGACCTTGCCTCTTTACCTTCGTCTCGAGGAGACCAAACAGGCTTATATTATGTTTAGAGATGAATCTCGCCACTTCAAGCTGTTTATGAGCCTTATTTAGTCCCCTCACATTCCAGGCTAGGATGTTATTCATCTCCATCGATGGGGTAAGCCCCCAGCGCTTTTATTGGAAGTTCCTGAGTTAGAGAATATTCCTCTGTTGCCTCCGATGCCAGAGAAGCAAAGGGGTTGGGTGAGGCTACCTCAACACGGTCCCTTTTCGGGCTACAAGAACGTGGTCTAGGACTGCTGTTGATGGGAGTTTTCGGCCTCTCTAAGGAATCCTTTCCTCCTGCGTCCATAACTGGTTGTTTCTTTTTCACAACATACTGTTTCCGCACCACCTTTTGAAAGCCCTCCTTGTCTTTCTGATGTCTAGGCTCGGGTTTTTTTGTTTGTGCAACAGTTTTGCATTCATCTTCAGAATGACCCATCTTCTTGCATTTCTTACACATGATAGGCTTCCACTCGTAATTCACCTTTTGAGTGACTAACTCATCTTTGACATTAATGAAGTGGATTTCCTCGGGGTATTCTTCATTGGTATTCAATTCCACAAGGACCCTAGCAAATCGTAATCTAGTTCTTTGACTAGTGGCTTTGTCCAATTTAATAACATTCCCAATTAATCCCGCGATTTTCCGTAGGCTCTTCTCTCCCCAATATTCCATCTTAAGCTTAGGCAATTGTATCCATACGGGCATGGTCGAGAGACTACTCTTGTCGGTAGACATCTCCGGTTTCCATGGTTTGATGATAAAGGGTTTATTATCAAACAATACTCCATTCGACTCATAGGCCTTATCCCTATCATCCAAAGTTTTCAATCGAACAATGAAGACACCACTATCCACTGTACCTACGGTATCAATGTCTAAGTCTTTCCATATATATTTATTATTTATTATTTATTATTTATTATTTATTATTTATTATTTATTATTTATTATTTATTATTTATTATTTATTATTTATTATTTATTATTTATTATTTATTATTTATTATTTATTATTTATTATTTATTATTTATTATTTATTATTTATTATTTTTTTTTTTGGCAAATAAAAAACTTTTTCATTCACCAGAAAAACACCAATACACCAAGTCAGGGAAACTCGGAAAAGCCTATTTGCATCAGTGTGGAACCGAGGCCCACCTTCGAGGAAGGGTTTCCCCGGCCCACTCTTCATGTGCATACGGGAAAAAACCGAGCCCACAAAACAAGCCGACAAACAAGTCAGCTAAAAAAAAACACTAAACAAAAAAAAAATAGCAACAAAATACATTATATATGTGCTAAAAACAAACAGTAAGCATTTGGAGCCAACTCAAAGCAGCATCTCCAAGCACCAAGGCAACAGCCAACACCAAGTAGAGGATTAGAAGGCACAAAACAGCAGGCAACCGATCAGAGTAGACAACCCATAGAAAAAAAACAGAACGACCAAGAAAGCACAGTATCAGTAGACTTAGGTGAATAGATGAAGTATCCAATCTCTATTCTTCGAGGGATTCTTAGAGGGGAGAGAAAGCAACCTTGTCTTCAAGTCATGGTTTAATTCTTTATTATTTATTATTTATTATTTATTATTTATTATTTATTATTTATTATTTATTATTTATTATTTATTACTCCCTCCGTTCCTTTATGTTCTTCCACCTTACTATAACGGGTAGTTTCAAAAGTTCTTCCACTTTAGAATACTTTCTATTTTTGGAAAGTTTTCATCTCACTTTTACCCTTAAAACCCCACTTTTCTTACTTCACAATACTATTTTATTATTTTCTCTCATACTTCCAATACAATCATTACTTCACACTATTATTTAATTATTTTTTTCTCTCATAATTCCAATACAATCATTATTTTCCACTACTATATAATTAAAATAATACCCACTACCACCAAAGATTCCTTTTTTCTTAATATTTGTGAAAAACCCAAAGTGGAAGATCAAAAAGGAACGGAGGGAGTATTATTATTTATTATTTATTATTTATTATTTATTATTATTATTATTATTTATTATTATTATTATTTATTATTTATTATTTATTATTTATTATTTATATTTATTATTTACTATTTATTTATTATTTATTATTTTATTATTTATTATTTATTATTTATTATTTATTATTACTATTTATTATTTATTATTTATTATTTATTAGTTTATTATTTATTATTATTATTATATTTATTATTATTTATTATTTTATTATTTATTATTTATTATTTATTATATTATTATATTATTTATTATTTATTATTTATTATTATTATTATTATTTATTATATTATTATTTTTATTATTTTTATTATTTATTATTTATTATTATTTTTATTTTATTTTATTATTTATTATTTATTTATTTATTTATTTTATTATTTATTTTTATTTATTTTATTTATTATTATTAT
>JAAKBH010001451.1:0-10583 GCA_019776075.1 Amaranthus palmeri | reverse complement strand
AAGCTTGTCCCTCATTTGACTTTACTACACATGCTACAAACCGATTTTTGTTCTTACATCAGCAACTGAAAGACAATGTTAACGTACGCACTATAATAGTAATGCATTTTATTGTCAACTAATCATATATCATGCGTTATTATTTGTTATCCTTTTTTTTTACTGTTTTCATTGTTTCCTTATGTTTATAATAGTACCTTACAGATATAGGAATGGCATCAACACATAGGCGGTCTATTTCAGAATACATGCTCGGCATTGTTGACATTTGACACAGCCCCTATTTTAGCGGCTTAATTAATGGAAATTAATCAAGCTAATTTGGGTTATCAGATTTTAAGTATGTTATTTTATTGAGACTCGAAATAATATTTTATTATCTAAGGATATCAGTTGTATTAAATTTGGGACAAAAGTAAGTTATACGATGAAAATAGGGTAAAAAGTAATGTGTGTCATGGTTATTAGACACATAGGCGTATAAGGTGTCAAACCCTTAGCAATATCAGGTTACTCATCTTCCTTCCTAAAACCTCAACACCATTATCATCTTCTTCCTCAAAGGAAATCATGAATTTGATCTCTTCTTATACAGAAAACTAACCCAAAATATGAAATTTAACCTACTTTTTCATTCTAAGTTCATAAACCACCATGAATTAAGTAGTAGGTATTTATAGTAGAAATCCCCAAATAACTAGGGTTTAAAGAAAATCAATCTAAATCTCTACAAATCTGATTTAAGTAAGAGAAGCTAAACTTGGGTTTATTATGATGATTCGATGCTATTGAAGTTGAAGAAATCAAGTAGATCACCATCTCCATCTATTTTGGGTTAGAAGTAAGTTTCTTCTATGTATTCCTGATTTCATACTTGTATATTAATTTGATGGTCAATAGGGCCTTAAATTGATATTTGATTATTTAATGTTAGGCTTTTTATGGGATTAATTGAACTAGTATGAAGAAGAGCCATTTTGAGATTCATCAAGATAGCCATTGAAGAACTAGCTAAACTAGATTTTGATTTTGGTTTTCTGAAGTTTTGTGTGTGATTGTGTGGAAATTTAACTTGCTCAAAGGTAATCTACAACTATTCTTTTTAAGTATAAATGAATGTTTTAAAGTAGCTTTAAGTTGTTAAATTGTTGTTGATTCATGTTCATAGTTGAGAGTAAAGTGTTATTTATTGAGCAAGTTTCTGTCCGGTTATGTTTGGCTATTTTTGAGATAGTTAGAGTCGTTTTTGGGTTCTGTTGTCTTCATGAGATTTGTAGAGCTTCGAGTCGCGATCGCGTAGGTACTTTAATCGCCCTAATATGATATCGTATGAGAGAGTTATGTTCAATATAGTGAAATACTGGCAGGCTGTCATTAAATTCGAGAATTAGCATTCTGTTTTGGCATTTTTAGGGCAGCTAGGATTGTTTGTGGGCTTTAGTATCTTCATAAGAGTTGTAGAGCTCTGAGTCATGGTCGCATAGCTACTTGAATCGCCTCTATACGAGTTTGTATGAGGAAATTATGACCAAAATACTAAAAGGCTGTCATGAGAATCGAGAAACAGCATTCTGTTTTGGCATTTTTGGGGCAGTTGTGATTGTTTCTGGGTTTTGGTGTCTTCATAAGAATTGTAGAGCTCTGAGTTGCGATCGCGTAGACACTTGAATCGCCTCTATACGAGTTCGTATGAGGAAGTTATGACCAAAATACTAACAGGTGTTATGTTATGATACTAATACGGTACGGGATTCTTAAAGTAGGATTAAATGTTATGAAACAAATTGGGTATTCTTTTGATTTAATGTTTAAGGTTATTTGTTGGATATTTGAGATCAAATTATGGTTATTATTCTTTCTTAATTGATTGGTATTGTTGAGTTATATTTCTTATTTGATTAATAAGGGTGTTTGGTTCAAGTATAAATTTGGGAACATAAGTATCAATTGGGTTTGATTAGTTGATGTTATTTGGATATGATCCAAGTTGGATATTGAGAATTAAGATTTGTGTAAAATCAGTTAGACTCCATTGATAGTAACTCAAGTTCTTATATGTTGAAGGTTGATGATGAACTGCTTGGTATTTTAATTATTGATTAATATTTATGGCGTAGAAAGGTAATCCTACAAACACTATTATCTTTAAAATTTAATTTAAGTATTTTAAATGTTAAGTTATGTTTTATAAGGTGTGATATTACTGCTATTTATATTTAAGCAAAATCGTATAATTTTTGGTGTTCGAAACTTTGGAATTTAACTTTGTTTGACTTGTCTTTTAATCCTTGATCAAAACTATGTTTTGTATGTTCATAGCCTTATTAATATGAGCTTTAAAATATTGTACTATGAAAATGAGTTATGATTATTGATTTTAAAGAAAATCAAGTGATTATTGATTTGTTTTATATTAAATGTTCGACATTGAAAATGTCCGTTTTTGGGAATTGGCAACGGATATTTATATCCGGATTATTATGAAATCCTATAGCTTGATAATAGGTAATGGTTATTCGGATCGGTCTCGAGCCCCCGGTCCCGTTTCGTTCTTGCAAGAACCGTATTTCGGTGATGACGATCACCCGTATTCTCAGGATTTAGATCAAGCCTACTTCCTGACGGTCCATATATTCCCACGTTTTAAAGTGTTGTTATATTATTGTTTTTATATGAGTTTTGAATAAATACGTTTGGTATATAAAGTTTTGTTTGTTTCGCAAATGAATTCATATGTTTCATTTGCCGTATTTTGACTTTCGCTATTTACTTGTAAAGTAATAGCCGTATTTTGATTTCGCTATTGACTTGTAAAGTTATAGCCGTGTTTTGATTCGCTTTGAACTAAAGGTTCTTAGCCGTATTTATGTTGAAACCAAACGGTCTTTTAAAAGAGTTTGGGTTGATAAATTAATGTTTTATAAGGAATTATTAAATGAGCAAAAGATTAAATTGGAGATATTTGTTAATGACATGCATATAAATGTAATAGTTCGTTAGATTACTCAACAATTCAATTGTTGACAGTCTTTGATGGGGCCTATCCCTTACGGGGGATAGATCCATTTTCAGGTTGGATCTGATGTGGAGAGATGTCTACATGTGTTATGTGATACGTGCGAGGCGAGGACTTCTTTTTGAAACACATTTTGTAAATTAATATTTGTATTGTAAATTAAATTGTAATTATTTTATAATGTTTTGTAAATAGTATTTATGTAAAAAGTTTTAAAATACTCTGATATTGGTTTGTTGAGGCTATTGAGCCACAGGTCGGATTCAGCCCAGACTTCTGTAAGTCTTCCGCTGTGCGTTGTAAACAGTATTATATTACTGTTTACGCCAGTTTGGGCTGTTTCAACATTGCCTGGTTTTGCTTTTACGATCCCTTTATTGTATTACCTTGTACGATCATGTTAATTATTTACTTTATGCTACACTTATAAGACAACCTCGCTTTCGGTTACTATTGATGAATTTAATGGTAGTTACTTTGCATGTCTTTGTTGCAATGATTGCATACATTAGTTTCCCTATAATTTGATGTATACCAGTTTCCCTCAACGATTGCGAAATTATATGCAAACTACTTTGCATAATTGTGTTACTTCTAGCAATTCTCGCTACAAGTGCATACATTGTTTGTGATTGTTAGATCAAAAATTTGTCTACACTTAACATATGTATTTCTCTCTTATTAGACCTCGCTACCATGTTACCAAAAATTATTGTACGCATTACAAATTAACAAAGTGTTATAGTTGTATATGACACACAATGATTATTTGACATGTCATTTTGCGCTTCTCCTTGTGCCATTTCAGGCAATCCATGTTGTCACGTTTGTGTTGTTGAGTTTAACAAATTCATAGCTCATTTATTAGTAAACATGTGTTTGTTGCGGTCTCGAAAGGTTAGTCATACTATGGTGTAACATTCCTTATAAACTTCTCCATATACACATAAACTTACAAATATATTATAATTTTTACGAAAAATATTTAGTGATCATTAATCATACTACGTTGTAATAGGAAAATTCAATGAAATTACGATATCTTGAATGATAGGCATTATTGTTTTGTGCACATAAATTTTGTGATTTCTATCTTGCCATTACATAGCTGCTATCAAATCTATTACATTTCATCACCATAGATTATTTACATACAGGCCAGCAGCATACAAGAGAGAAGCAATTCCCTTTGTACAACCTAAAAATAGGAAATTTGTGTATCAAAACCAGTACATCACTACCAACAAACCATTTACATATGAACAAAATTCAGGAGTGTTTATCATTGCCCTTTCATTGTCTTAAATATCAAGGATACAAAATATAGTTAGTTGGTACTTCCTCAATCTCATAATACTTGCTTTTTTTTTTCATTTTAGACAATTTCATATTAATTGTTACGTATCTATTTTGAACACTTATTTTTTTTTTCCAGCCATCAATTCACATTCAAAAATATAGAAGATTCCACTTTAATGGTTATTGATTCCACTTTAACCATATGTATCAACTGTTAGTACTCTTTAAAATACATTGTTTAGAAACAGTTAATGTATTGTACAAAACTATAGTAAAACTCCCTTTAATCAATTTCAATAATCTGCTTTTTATTGTCATCCGTTCGTGTTACTGCTGTGTTGTTATTGTCATTAGAATATGTTTGTGTAGTAAATGTTACTTCCATTGCGTGTTGCTTTGTGGCTTGTGCACTTGTTCTTATTCCTAAACAAGTAGTACGAAAATTTCACTATAAGACCTACGTCATAGTCAGTCCATTGTTAGTTATTATGTACCATGCAAATCTAAAGATTGGGCAGTACTATTGTTTAACGAATGTCAACTTTAATAATTTTTATGCTCTAATTCCAACATTATATCTAAAACTATGCTTCGCATTTTTATAGAAAATAAACACAAATATGATGGGTACACGAACTACACACGGACTTACAGTAAGTATTACAAGCACATTTGCTCTCTTACATAAGTTAAGTATCAATTCCTTGCTATTTAGTTTTATAGTCTATTCTGTTTGTTTAGTTAGTACAATGCAAATCACTTAAACTATTGTTTTTTTGATCATGCAAGTAAAAGTATAGTACCATTGTACTTTACACTAGTGGAAAAAAACCCATTTGCTGCGGTTTTTTAGTGGGTATTGGCTGCGGTTTTGTCTCGCAGCCCTTGAAGTAGCAGCAAATGAGAAATCGTTATTGGCTGCGGACATTAAAACCGCAGCCCTTTAGTCATTTTAGAAAATTAAAAAAAAAAACATGGGCTGCGGACATATACAAGAACCGCAGCCCTTTAGTCATTTTAAAAAATAAAAAAAAAATCAAAATCTCAAAATGAACCAAGAACTCTTCATCTAAAAAATTAGAACAAATCTCAAAATCGAGGAAGAAGAAATCGACATTACAAACCTAAAAACGAGGCTTTGAACAAATCTCAAAAATTAGAACAAATCTCAAAAACGAAAAAAAAAACGAGGCTTTGAACAAATCTCAAAAATTAGAACCAAGAAAACAAATCTAGAACAAAAAATTCCAAACAAAAAATTCCAAACAAAAACATCAAACAAACCTAAAAAATCGTCATCTTCCAAACAAGAACTCTTCATCTTCCAAACAAACCTAAAAAATCGAAATTACAAACCTAAAAAACCTAAAAAATCGAAATTACAAACAAAAATTCTTTATAAATCGAAATTACAAACAGATCGAAATTACAAACAAAAATCTAAAAAATCGAGGAAGAAGAAATCGACATAAACTCTTCATTACAGATCGACATAAACTCTTCATCTTCATCGTCATCTTCGAAATTACAAACAGTTTAGGGTTTCTTTAGAAGAGAAATCGAGGAAGAAGAAGAGAAATCGCCGTTTGAGAGGTAGAAATCGAGGTAGAAATCGCCGTTTGAGAACTCTTCATCGTCATCTTCCAGGCTGGGCTTTGAAGTTATTCAAAGTTAGGGTTTCTTCAAAGTTAGGGTTTGAAGTTAGGGTTGAGAGAAATTATTCAGATTTGAGAGGCTTTGAAGTTTTGATTGAGAGAAGTTATTCAAAGGCTTTGAAGTTTTGAAGAAGAGATCAGAGAGAGTAGAGTATGTGCGCCGTTTTGATGTTTTGAAGAAGAGATCAAAGTTAGGGTTTCTTCAAAGGCTTTAGGGTTTCGAAAATTAAAAAGCCTTATAAATAAACGGCTGGGCATGGCCGCATGGGCCTTAAATAATAAAATCATTTTTTTTTAATTATGGGCAAGGGCTGCGGACATACCATAAAACCGCAGCCCCTTTACAATTTTTTTTTTTTAAATTTCCTTTATTTATTTTCGAATGGTTAAGGGCTGCGGACATATAAAAAACCGCAGCCCTTTCTTTATTATACTTTTTTGAAACAAATTGGGGCTGCGGTTAAGGGTAAAAACCGCAGCCCTTGTTAATTTTTTTTTTGCCACATTTTTTTTACTCATATTGACTGCGTGTTCCTAAAAACCGCAGCCAATAAGTAGCAGCCAATAGCTTTTTTTCCACTAGTGTTACTTCTGCTACTTGTACTACTTGTGATATACTTCTAAGTTGTTGTACTTGTATTAAACTATCACATAATTGAGTGCAAATGTGTAATGAAATTGTTGATAGTTGTTGCTTTGTACTTTGCACATTTATTTTCTCTATTGGTTACTGTATTGCTTATTTGCTCAGCGCATGTTGTTCTGTTCTGTTATTGTAACTTGTGTTTATGATCCTAAATTCAATACAAATACATTGTGCAATTATCAGTTCCAAGTATCTGCTGCTGAACTATGTAATTAGTTCATGATCATTTTTGTACTGTTGATATGTTGTCGACTATGCGATTGTTTGTTGAATGGGCCATTTTGATTGTGGTGTTATGCTAATGACTATGATGCGTAATTTGTCATTTTCCGACTGATTATGCTGCTATTCGTGCTACTGATTTTGTGACTGCTGATTTGAGCTTACTATTGACACACATTACTGAGCAATTGTTGATTATTGTCTTAGTTATTACCTTTCTTTATGTGAGACTATAAAGCATTTGATGGTCAATTTCTTACTATTGCTTCTTGATGTGTTGATAAATATCTATGTTATTTTGAATGATAACAGAATGCATTCATTGATTCAGGAGTTTCTTATAATACATTAATTTGAGCGGGACTTTTTGGAGGGACGGAAGGGTTTGGTCAGCTAAAACGAGCACTGATAGACACGTCTTACATCGCCTTTAGATGTAATTAAGATCAGGTTTCAGGTAACTAGCTCATACAATTTTAGTACCTTTTGCTTTAACATGATTAGACTTACTGGTATGCCTATAATCAACGACAAGGGGGATTTTGTAATCCCTTCCATTTTTTAGAATAAATGACTAGGGGAATTTTGTAATCCCTTCCATTTTTTAATTATGTTTCAGTCGCCCAAACAACTTGTTCGTTTTACCTATACTGGTATGACTATAATCAATGTTATTGAGAGCACACATGCTTTACTATTGCTGAATGTGCACTCATGGAACCGGTGTGAAGATTATTGATTAGTAAAGGTTGTTTATAAGATGACAGATTTATTACTACGAGTTCCTTACAAGCATGATGAGAAACATCATTACAAGTACATTAGTTCAGTAATTTTAATTAAGTACTGAAAGCAACACTGCTGCTGCATATTTGTTTTCATGTTTTCCTATGTGGTAAGATATCAGAATAGTCCAACAAGACCATTGTCAAAGTTTGTCCTAAAGTAATCATGGTCACTATACTTGTTGTATTGCATTTTAGTATGCTTATGATACAAAAACAGTACCCAATTACTGCAAATGTAGCACACCTTACTTGAGCTTACCATATTACATGTTTTACCATGCCACATGTCATAACTAACTTACACCAACACTATTGTTGAATTATTGATCAACATTACCCATTTACTATATACATAACATTACTCACTTCATCTTTTCACCAAATGTAACATTTTCTCACATACTTATCCAAAAATTACATACTTCTCTATCATGCAACATCATTAAAGATACAACTATCCTTATCTCTTTAATCATCTACTTCTTTATATACAAACATTTAGAACATATCTTACAATATAGTTCATATAGTTCATTTCCAACACACAACATAATTACCAACTCAAATAAAGTAAGTTTTTCTTATAACTTTTCAAATATATTAAATTACTAGATAGACACCCGTGCTATACACGGAGATTGAAAATAGTTTTTAAATTAATTTTATACTTGAATAATATTTATTTTTAAGACTATATGTAACACCCCTGAATTTCCAACCCTCTGAACGGAACCAAAACCGAAAGAGAACGAAGGAAATTCGGGTGTTACATTTAAAACAAAATAAAAGAAAATAAAAAGACTAATAAAGTTCGATTTAAAGAGGTTATGGAAAAACTTTCAAACAAAATTCTACGAAAATTTCGGCAGCATCTGCCTTGAATTTTAACGCACCAAAAGAGTCAAACAAATAACAAACCATCATAAGAAGAGGCATTAATGGCCTTGTAATAAAAAAAATCACGGCGGAATGATCATCGCCAAAACCTCTGTCGACATGCTAAGCATGGATCGTGGTTCCCATGTAAACACTTAGGTTTTCAAAAACATAACCAGCTCAACAAACCATTCAAGATACTATAACGAAACATAAAGCAAAATAAAACTTCGCAGCGGAACTAATTACATCAAAAGGAGGGCACGCGCCTCAACCAAAAACATATACAATTTCAATCTAAAAACACTTAAAGCGTCAAAAATAGTTAGAACATGGCACGTGTCAAGATTCTCACTCGATACCCCCCGTATGCAATGCACAGGACTCCAAAAAACCTGCAAGTGCTATCTATGATACCCCTACTGCTCAACGTAAGGTCGTAGACCAACGTGTCATAGCAGGGCCATCAAAGATGAGCCAACAACGAGGAAACAACAGTACACGTCAGTAACTAACAATAAATTATGCATACGTAACCAATAAACAATTTCGACAAAGCAAGGCGAGGAAGGTATCCAAACGTGTAAACCTCTACTCCACCTATTTCTCAATTCAACATACTTCTCAAAATCTTCACCGTCTTCTATTTCTTCAATTACTTTTATATATCTTCATATGTGACTAGAGGCCACCATATTGGGGTTTGCAAGACCCACATGGCAACACCTCAGCCAAGGACGGTGACGGCCATGCCGGCGCCCAATGGCAAAGTATGATCATACCCCCGTACAGCGACCATATATAGACGGTCAATGCCTCCGGGAACTAATCCAGCTGGGGTACCAATCCAGTGGAGTCACAGTAAATATCCAACTTAAAGTCTCTTCAAATAAGGGGACTTATTCCCATTTCAATCTCATACAATTCAACATTCTAATCTTGCGATATCAGAACCCATTCTCTACTATGACTACAGCTGATTCCCACTTGTAGCACTAACTTACTAATATTTAATAGCAGTTCGTATCCAACATAGCTCATATAATATTGCTACGCAAAGAAAACATAAGCAAGATACAAGAATTAGCTACTGCGTGTACTTACCTACAGCTGCAAGATAACAAGTCGCAAAAATCACTTCGAAGGAGGTTCTTACGCCCCTCTTATGAACCGGGCACCTATACATGTTAAGAGTAAGACCAATAAGCTTACTTCACATCATTCAAGAAGCACTGACTCCATTCAAACTACACTATTAACCGAACAAGTTTCGATTCAAACTAAAGCGCATTCTAAACACACTCATGTAATAAATGCAACCCATGTTCACACATGAACTACGTTATCAGTTCCAATCAAACCATAACATTAGAGTCCAATGAATTCTACACAAAGGTGTGTTCGAGTGAGCTAACGCGACCCTAGGCTTGTGCTTTAATCAAACTACTAATGGGAAAGTTTAAGGACGCATAAAATAATGATATTACACCAAATCATCAATCATATTACTTATGGTAGTAGTGATTTATTATTTTTTTTTTCCAAGGTTTTTAAAGTAAGACGATTAAGAATAAATAAATTTTGTAGTTTGACGAATTAATAACGATTCGTATAACTTGGGTCAAAGTCGTATAATTTAGCATCACAATTGGCCATATCAATTTAACGACCAAGCTCAGCTATGCACAACAACTCACCACAATCATCGATAATGTCACATACACAAGCTTATACAACATTTTTAGTTAGTAAATCACCATCCAAGCCACAAAAGTAGTACATACTACTTTTAAATTCATCATCCTAATTAATTCAAGTTCAATTCAACTTTCTAATACTAACTCACTTTAAATTCTATCAAAGTATAACTTAATCTAAGTTAATTTACTCAAAATACTACATTTTAAATTCATCATAATACAAGCCTAACTTATTTAATATTCAAAGACAACACTTTAAATTAATACTCATAGTAAGATTCAAAGAACACACACACAACCCATAATTTCCAATAACATTTCAAACCCTAATCAAATTATGCTAAAAAATAACACTTTTAACTACTACCCATAATAAGATTC
>JAAKBH010001450.1:0-10669 GCA_019776075.1 Amaranthus palmeri | reverse complement strand
AAGGTAAACCCATTTGTTTCCAAGAGACTGCAGCTTTCTTTGAGATACCTTCTTTTCCAGACCAGATAAAGGATCTACAGATGTTTTCCACCATTTTAAGCAGCTTTTTCGGCAGGCAAAAAGATTTGGGCCCAGAAGTTTAGCATTCCCCCAATAATAGACCGAACCAACTGAATCCGACCTGCATAAGAAAGGAGCCGAGAGGACCAAAAGCCTATTCTACCAACAATCTTATCCACCAGCGGTCTACAATCACGGGAATTTTAGCTTTTTGGAGTGGAGAGGGACCCCTAAGTATTTGAAAGGGAAAGAGCCTTCCGTCATTGTGAGGTACTGAAGGATTTGATCTTTCCTCTGAGTATCTATCCCTGAGAAGTATGCATTGCTTTTGTTTGTATTAGGTTCAAGCCCCGACGCCTTGGAGAATCTGTGGAAAGTGCACATCATGCTTCGAATAGACTCCAAATCCGCTCTACAGAACATAAGAAGGTCATCTGCAAAAAGAAGGTGCATAAGCTTGATCAGTTTGCATCTGGGGTGGTAGTGGAAGCTCTGAGAATCACTTTGGTTTTGTAAGAGCCTGGATAAGTATTCCATCGCAATGGCGAAGAGGTAAGGCGAGAGGGGATCCCCTTGTCGTAACCCTTTCTTTGCATCAAAATGGCTTTTGGGGGAGGCCATTTACCAGGATGGAGAAGGAGACGGTGGTGACACATTTTTTGATCCAGTCCACAAACCTAGGAGGGAAAACCCATTTTCGTCCATAACCGAGAACAAGGTCCAGCTAATAGAATCGTAGGCTTTTCTGAGGTCCATCTTGATCATACATCTAGGGTTGTTGTTTTTGCGAGTGTAGCCCTTGATGAGTTCAAGCTGCTAGGAGGATATTATCTGCCATCTGTCTACCTGGAATGAACCCTAACTGGGCCTGATCGATCAGACTCCCCATTACCTTCTGAAACCTGCATGCAAGGATACGCGAGATGATCTTGTAGATAACAGTGCAACAAGCGATAGGCCTAAAATCCCCTACTCTGTTGGCATTTTTAGTTTTGGGAATCAGCGTGACCGACGTGCAGTTGAACGGCTGGAAAAAGGACCCATTTTCAAAAAAGTCTCTGATGGCGCCAATAAGATCTTCTTTGATGATGTTCCATTCTTTTTTGAAGAAACAAGCATTGAAGCCGTCAATCCCAGGAGCTTTATTGTCATTTATCCCAAAAAGAGCCTCTTTGATCTCCTCATCGTTCACTTCCTGAATAAGTCTCTGATTGCTGCAATTATCAAGCTGGGGACCCTCCCTCATTATTTTCCTGTCTATCATCTCAAGGTTTGGAGTTGCGGTGCCCTGGAGATTCTGGTAGAACTGGATGATTTCATTTTGGATATCATGGGAGTTGTTTAGCCACTTGCCTTCCTGGTTCTGGAGCTCATGGATACTATTGGAGGCTTGCCTCTCTTTGATTGTAGCATGGAAATAAGCGGAGTTTTCATCCCCATGCCGAATCCAGCTAATTCTAGCTTTTTGGTGGAGAGCCTTATCTTCAATATTCCTCCATTTCCGCAAATGACTTTCAACCTGTTTTTCCTGTGTATGCAAAACAGCATTTGAAGGGTTAGTTTTCGAAGCCGTCTGGATGGTGTCAAGCTCCTGCTCCCAAGTAGAGATTCTATCTTTAATGCCCGCAAATTCTCTAGTGTGGAGATTCTTGAGGCTGTTCTTTACATTGTGCATTTTATACCACAGCTTCTGTAATCCGGTGCCCTTGACCCTAATTTTCCAAGCTTCATCTACTATATTGAGGAAGTCCTGATGATCGCATAAATAGTTGAAGAACCGGAAGGGTCTACTTTGCTTCTGCTCATTCTCAGCTAGGTTCAAGATCAGAGGGGTATGGTCTGAGGATTGCTGATTGGCGTAGTGAACTCTGGCATAGCCGTATGAATTACGCCACTGGAGGTTGCCTATAGCATGATCAATCTTGGTGAGAGTGCGGTTTTCCCCTTCTTCTTTATTTGACCACGAGTACTGGTGGCCTCTCTCAGCAATTGAATGGAGGTCCATGTCATCTAGCCATTGACGCATGTCGTGGGTTTCATATGTAGAGACCAGAGACCCATTTATCCGGTGTTCATCCTTGTAGATGGCATTAAAATCTCCAATGAACAAACAAGCTGCATTAAGATTCAAATTACCCATCTCCTGCCACAAGTCCCTGCGATCACGCACATTATGGAGGCCATAAACAAAAACAATGTAAAAGAAAGATTGGGAGTTAAGAGGAGTGATTTTGGTAGTAATGAACTGTTGGTGAGTATCCAGTTGTTCCAGTTTGCATCTATCATGTCTCCACCCAACCCAAATTCTACCTTTCTCGTGCTTAGAGTAGTTCGTGCTCCAGTGCCACTTGTTCCCGAATTTCTTTTGAAGTTTGGTAGCATTTGTCTCTTTTATTTTTGTCTCCAATAAGCCTACTATATGCACATCATTTCTATCAAGGAAATTTTTTACTTCCTTAATTTTAATGGGGCTATTCATGCCCCTAACATTCCATGAGACTACTATCATTTCGAGGAGGGATTTTGAGGGTTCCCGCCCCTATTTAATTCATGCTCCTTGGTGGATTCCTCTGTGTCGTCCTAATCCCCTCCTTTACTACTGTAGGACGGTCATTCAAGGTTCACATAAGGTACTAGCTGTTTCTCCTCGGGCTGATTCTTTGGCAATTTATTAGCGGCAACCGGTGTCCAGGAGGGCCATCATCGTCCGTATTCACAAGCTACTATTTCGGGTTGGGTAGTATGTGCCGTATGCTGGACAGTGGGCAGATCAGTGGCTGTGGGCTGCACTGACGTAGCTGCTGGCAGCTTCCCTCTCCTCTCACAAACCTCCTCTTTATCACAATTTTGCCTCTTGAATGCTGTCTCTAGTGTCAAGTCGTTGTTAAGGCTCATCAACTGTAGATACCCCTTGTGCCATCTTTACTATCGACGATGCCAACCAAACTTTCTTGCTACCCCCTACATTTCCTCCATCCATTTCTAAATGCTTTTGGGCTTGCGTTTTTTCCTCTTTCATCCTACAATCATGACCCACTTTATTGCATTTGTGGCAAAAATAAGGTCGCCATTCGGGAATAGCTTTTTGCAAAAATTCTCTCCCATTGTTATCCCTCACCTTGATTTCTTTAACAAACTCCTTTGTTATGTCAACCTCCACAAGCAATCTTGCATATGACACTTTCAATTGTTTGGACGTGCATTCATCGGCAATCATGGGAACTCTAATGGCACTCACTATCCTACTTAGGGTGTCCTCTCCCCAACAATGGAGTGGTAGACTTGGTAATCTAACCCAAACCGGAATGACTCTTAACACTTCATTCTTGAAATCAAAGTCAGTACTCCATTTCTTTACCACCATGGGTGCACGGTTTAGAAAATATGGGCCTCCTTTGATAATCTCCTCACACTCATTTTCGAAACTAAATCTCATAATGAAATAACCCTCCTCATGTGTGTGAATGTCCGGCATGTTCACAAAACCCCAATGTTTTCGTATATAGCCTTTCATAACATCTACCGATACATTTCCACCAACAACATAAACAACCACAGCACGTTTCCAAAATTGAGTAAGGTCTACAGCATAGATTGACTCAATTTGAACTACTTGAATTCCATTTTCAACAACAGGTGGGATAAATTTCAAAGTCATTCCAATAGGGGGGTTTGAAGAGGTTACCTTATCCTTCCATGATTTTAATTGAATGTTGAGAGAAGGTACCTGCTTCTGATTGCTGTTCAAAGGAGGGAACTCCTCAATAGTTGCTGGAATTTGCGATTCAGGTGCAGCAGAAGTTGTCTCGACCCTGTTCTGTCCCTTAATCACTCTTTTAATTCATCCAGTTGCCTTTTAATTGAGAGAATCTCTGAATTAACCTCCTTCTCTTGTTCGCAAACGGTGGAATCAGGTAGTGCTACTGTAACATGTGTAATTTTAAGCTCCTTAATTACCGTTTTAAACTGAGATTATTGAAATTTATTAACAAAAATTAACGTTTGAAATTACGTTATTGCTTTAAAGATTTTGGCTAAGTTTTAAACTAATAATTTGAACAAAGGATTATTCGGTTTGAATTATTTTGGTGAAGCCATATAGTGTTTATTTATAAAGTTATGAAAATAGACAACCAAAAAGTAAACAGTAAGTTTTGTATAAGACGAGCTCAACAAAGAACTAGAAAATAGTAAAATAAAGCTTATATATTATAAAATAAATTTAATTTTAGTTAAAGAACAAAGAAAGCAATACACCTTAAACATTAAGGTCAATTCTCAGCTTATCCTTTCTCCCTAACTTTTATAAAAATAGTTATAGCAACAACATAACAATAGTAGAAAAATAGTAGTATCACTAATAATAAAAAAAAAATAAGGATAAGGATTGTTAAAAAAAAAAAAAAAAAAAAAAAAAAAAAAAAAAAAAAATAATTAGTCATCAACTTCATTCTTCACGTGACATAAACCCAAAGCTTTTCTTATTTTCATTACTACATTTCTAGAAATATACAAAGTGATAAACCCATTGTTTTTTTTTATACTCTTTTCCCTCCCATCAATTCTTATCTTCTACTACCTGCTACAACACCGGCAAAACCCATGTTGCTTCTGAGATGCGCGCCTCACCGCCAGCGGCCTCTGCCCCTCCAGCTCCGGCTCTAGCACCGCCAAGGCTGCCGCCGGTCAGCCATGTCTCAAGATAGTAAAGATGTTTTTCATCCTCTCCATATATATTTCCTCCTATTTCAAGGTACACCCTACGAAATTACACTTTTTTGAGCTTAATTTAATTGTGTGTAAAAGAAATCACTATATGTTGTTGAAAGATTGATATTGTTGGTTTAAAGTGAGCAAATGATGATTGAGGTTTTGGTTAATTTATTCTAATTAATTTAGGGTTTAATTGGAAAAGTTTGAAGAAAGGGGGAAATAAAATTTGGTTTAATTGCTTATGACAAGAGTTTTATGTTGAAGTATACGATATGATGTAGAATGGATTTTGTTTTAATTGCAAATGGAGTTTTTGAGTGTTAGCTTTGAATTTGTTAAGAATTGAAATATAGAAGTCCTTTATTATTGTTAGTGAATTGAAATTTCATGTGCTAGGTTAGTCCAAGAAAAGGATGTCGAATAAATTTGACTACTATCGAAAATTTGAATTGGAAGGATGAAAGTGAATTGGAAATGGAAATTTTAATTGATAAGGATAATTTTGATTAGAGCATGAATATGACTTTGATTATTAGTGGGTATTTTAATTAGTTTTATGATTCAAGAATGAGTGTATGAATTTGTATAAGTATTGATGAGTGGCATGAATGAAAGGGGATATAGAAATTAAGTTTGAATAAAATAGTGGCATTGATGGATTGGTTATGGACTCAATAGGTTAAGTGATTAGGGTATTCGAGTTGAACATCAAACTACGAGCAAGAACATGTATTGGAGTTGAGCAAACGGGTATGAAAAGCTATTATGTATATATATATACTTTTGAAGTAGATGTTAAACTTGGGACTGGTAATATGTGTTGATGTGGCTAGTGGGAATTAAGAGTTATCTTTTAGTTCGAGGTTACGAGTTGGCTTTATTTAGTTTGAATAATGAGGTTGATTGTCGGTTAATATTATGAAGTAAACTACGAAGTTAGACATATGGTTAGAATTATATATGTTAAGTTGTCGAAATGATTACATATTATATGTTAAGCGACTACGTTAAATAAAGGTTATGCCTACATTGTTCATAAGTATCATTTTGTTTGGGAGTATCAAGAACTAAGAAAAGGTGGATGCTTGAAATAGAGGGGATTTGGTGATTTAACTTATTAAGATACAAAAAAAAAAAGGAGTTGAATTAAAGTTTGAAAATAAAGTTGTTGTTTCATAAATTCAAAGTTTAGCAAAGCTTATTAGCTAGTTAAGTCTAATCTATTATAGTTATTCAAAACACATATGTTTATATTGAAGATTTCAATTTCATTGAAAATCGTTATGATTAAATTTGTCGGCTTGTTGTGATTGAAAAGATTGAATTTCTTACTCATATTTTTTTTATAGTTACAAAAAAAAGGGGGATTACAAAGGTATGTGCTTCACTTTAGCTGAGATTAGTTTGAATGCAGGGAGATGTTTTTCCGTAAATAGAAAGTTGTTTTTCTTTTCGAAGCTTGAAATCATAGAATTGTAAAAGAAAAGAGATATATGATTTAATGTTTAGAAACGGTTGGGATTACCTATGTGGTGTCTCAAGGAATTGGAACCTCATCGGGATAATCTCGACATTACTCAATAGTTGGGGGGTACGTTGATCAGTACCTCGGACTTAGATCTTCTGCTACGGTTTGACCGTTTGTGGGGTGTGCACACTAGGGATCTTTGTCTAATAGTTATCCGGAGGGCCTAGCTAGCCCGATGGAAAAGAAAGTCCGTTCCATTCTATAGATTGATGATATCAAGATTTTGAAAGAAAATGTTTTAGCAAAGAAAATAGAAGAGAAGGTTTTATCCATTCCATAGGTTGATGTTTTATTGACTTTGAAAAGAAATTGTTTACCAAGGAAAATAAAATATATAGATTTAACAAAACAGATAAAGAAAGCAAAAGTTTTATAATGTATTTGTATAATATTGTGTTTGCAAAAGTAAATGTTTTATAGAAATGATTGATGAAATCTATAAGCATATGTAATTGGATTTGTTGTACAGAATTTAGCTCAATGCCGATATATACAGGTAATGCAGATTAGAGTTAAAGTAAAAAGGCAACCTCCACTCATTTTAGTTATAACATTTTCTTTTGCCAAAACTTTAAGTATAGTTAGCATTTTGGTTGGATTATTATTATTATTATTATTATTTTTTTTAAAAAAAAAACTACAAATCCGAAAGATGTAAACAATTAAATAAATTTAATTATTAAAATTAAGCTATATAAATGTGTACTCAGCATAAGCTGATTATGTGATTTTGTTCTATGAACCTGTCCTGGTGGAGGACAGTTTTGAGATTGATGAAGTCAACGAAACCTGGAAGCGTAAAGATCATTAATCAACAAAGTAGTCTCATCGAATGTAAGTAAAGTAAATCTTTTATTCAAAATTATTTTAGTACATATTTTGGATTATTGGAGAAAAGAAACTACCCTACGAGGTGATATGATTTTGGAATATTTGGCCATTGGCTGGTTGTTATTTTAAGATATTGTTTTTAATCTTGCAGGGTGACTTTAAGTCAAAGAAATTTTTTTTTTGGTTTATTCGATTTACAAACGGAACTCTGTCGGATTTTCTGCAGAAATTTATTTATTTTAAATCATTTCAAATGATTCTTATAATGTAATTTATTTACATATTTCAATGTTTGTAAACTCTGATATTTAAATTCATAGTAGGTGTTTAGCGGATGATATAATCAGATGAGTAATTAATTATATTATCAACGTAATAGCCCGATGTAAATGTTAAGCTTCCGCATTAGTGTAAATTGATCTTGTTTAATCAGCTGGTTGGTTTCGGGTTGTTACACTTGGTATCAGAGCGGGTTTGATTTTGGGTGCGCCGGATCTTCATATCTGAGCGTTGAGGAATTTAGGGTTTTAAATTCAGTTGAAGTTGAGTATGATAATTGGTTTGTCAAGAATTTACATCAAGTGTAATGTTGGATGGTATTTTTAGATGATTATTATATAGACTTTTATGAGGTTAACTGATTATGAATATCATTAGAATTATGTTTCTAAGATTGAGTGATAATGGATTGCCTTGCTTACTCGAATATTGCTTGATAAAATTTATTGGTAAAAGAAAATTGTGGAGTATAAAGAACTAAATGTTTGTTGCTTGAAAATGATCGAGTGTTAGAATTTTACATTAGTGATTGTGTGTCATAACTAAGGAAAATATTTGATTTGGAAGATATTAGATTATATAATGTGCTAAGAGCTTATGAGTATTGAGTCGAGTTTTATTGGTAAGCAATGTGTCACTCCAGAGATATGGATGACAATGGAACGAGTATAAGTGTACTTGAGTATGTGTCAGATGTAAGGAAACATAACTAAGAAAAAGCTTACGGGTTATGATGGAATTCAACTAAGCTTTGTGGTGCTAAAGAGAATTTCTGATGAATCAATTTATATTGTGGCGAAGCTTACCATTTGATTTGAGGTCTAGTCATAAAGACTGATTTCATTTGTTATTGCCTAAAGACATGTTATTAAGTATTGATATTACACTTGAAGTTAGTGGCTTGTTGATAGCATGCAAGTCTATCTTGAAGCTTTTAATAAAGAAAAGTTAGCTAAATACGTAAAGTTAGTGAACTTACATTTTGAAAGGTGAAAGGATTTTTTTTTTTGTGCAAGTTTAAGAATAGTTTTAAGTTTCGAGGACGAAACTTTTTGGAAGTTGGGGAGAATGTAACATGTGTAATTTTAAGCTCCTTAATTACCGTTTTAAACTGAGATTATTGAAATTTATTAACAAAAATTAACGTTTGAAATTACGTTATTGCTTTAAAGATTTTGGCTAAGTTTTAAACTAATAATTTGAACAAAGGATTATTCGGTTTGAATTATTTTGGTGAAGCCATATAGTGTTTATTTATAAAGTTATGAAAATAGACAACCAAAAAGTAAACAGTAAGTTTTGTATAAGACGAGCTCAACAAAGAACTAGAAAATAGTAAAATAAAGCGTATATATTATAAAATAAATTTAATTTTAGTTAAAGAACAAAGAAAGCAATACACCTTAAACATTAAGGTCAATTCTCAGCTTATCCTTTCTCCCTAACTTTTATAAAAATAGTTATAGCAACAACATAACAATAGTAGAAAAATAGTAGTATCACTAATAATAAAAAAAAAATAAGGATAAGGATTGTTAAAAAAAAAAAAAAAAAAAAAAAAGAAAATAATTAGTCATCAACTTCATTCTTCACGTGACATAAACCCAAAGCTTTTCTTATTTTCATTACTACATTTCTAGAAATATACAAAGTGATAAACCCATTGTTTTTTTTTATACTCTTTTCCCTCCCATCAATTCTTATCTTCTACTACCTGCTACAACACCGGCAAAACCCATGTTGCTTCTGAGATGCGCGCCTCACCGCCAGCGGCCTCTGCCCCTCCAGCTCCGGCTCTAGCACCGCCAAGGCTGCCGCCGGTCAGCCATGTCTCAAGATAGTAAAGATGTTTTTCATCCTCTCCATATATATTTCCTCCTATTTCAAGGTACACCCTACGAAATTACACTTTTTTGAGCTTAATTTAATTGTGTGTAAAAGAAATCACTATATGTTGTTGAAAGATTGATATTGTTGGTTTAAAGTGAGCAAATGATGATTGAGGTTTTGGTTAATTTATTCTAATTAATTTAGGGTTTAATTGGAAAAGTTTGAAGAAAGGGGGAAATAAAATTTGGTTTAATTGCTTATGACAAGAGTTTTATGTTGAAGTATACGATATGATGTAGAATGGATTTTGTTTTAATTGCAAATGGAGTTTTTGAGTGTTAGCTTTGAATTTGTTAAGAATTGAAATATAGAAGTCCTTTATTATTGTTAGTGAATTGAAATTTCATGTGCTAGGTTAGTCCAAGAAAAGGATGTCGAATAAATTTGACTACTATCGAAAATTTGAATTGGAAGGATGAAAGTGAATTGGAAATGGAAATTTTAATTGATAAGGATAATTTTGATTAGAGCATGAATATGACTTTGATTATTAGTGGGTATTTTAATTAGTTTTATGATTCAAGAATGAGTGTATGAATTTGTATAAGTATTGATGAGTGGCATGAATGAAAGGGGATATAGAAATTAAGTTTGAATAAAATAGTGGCATTGATGGATTGGTTATGGACTCAATAGGTTAAGTGATTAGGGTATTCGAGTTGAACATCAAACTACGAGCAAGAACATGTATTGGAGTTGAGCAAACGGGTATGAAAAGCTATTATGTATATATATATACTTTTGAAGTAGATGTTAAACTTGGGACTGGTAATATGTGTTGATGTGGCTAGTGGGAATTAAGAGTTATCTTTTAGTTCGAGGTTACGAGTTGGCTTTATTTAGTTTGAATAATGAGGTTGATTGTCGGTTAATATTATGAAGTAAACTACGAAGTTAGACATATGGTTAGAATTATATATGTTAAGTTGTCGAAATGATTACATATTATATGTTAAGCGACTACGTTAAATAAAGGTTATGCCTACATTGTTCATAAGTATCATTTTGTTTTGGGAGTATCAAGAACTAAGAAAAGGTGGATGCTTGAAAGAGAGGGGATTTGGTGATTTAACTTATTAAGATACAAAAAAAAAAAAAAGGAGTTGAATTAAAGTTTGAAAATAAAGTTGTTGTTTCATAAATTCAAAGTTTAGCAAAGCTTATTAGCTAGTTAAGTCTAATCTATTATAGTTATTCAAAACACATATGTTTATTATTGAAGATTTCAATTTCATTGAAAATCGTTATGATTAAATTTGTCGGCTTGTTGTGATTGAAAAGATTGAATTTCTTACTCATATTTTTTTATAGTTACAAAAAAAAGGGGGATTACAAAGGTATGTGCTTCACTTTAGCTGAGATTAGTTT
>JAAKBH010001449.1:0-11273 GCA_019776075.1 Amaranthus palmeri | reverse complement strand
GAGTACGTTTATAGTGCGTATTAGCTTGAATCGAAACTTGTTTGGTTATAGTGTAGTTTGTAGGGGGTCAATGCTTCTTAAATGATGTGAAGTGAGCTTATTAGTCTTACTTTAAACATGTATAGGTTCCCGGTTCATAAGAGGGGGGCATAAGAACCTCCTTTAATGTGATTTTTGTGGCTTGTTATCTTGTAGTTGCAGGTAAGTACACGCAGTAGCTAATTCTTGCATGCATCTTGAATATGTATTCTTTGCGTAATAATATTATATGAGCTATGTTGAATCGCATATGAATTGCTATTAAATATTATTAAGTTAGTGCTACAAGTGGGAATCAGTTGTACAGATGGTGGGAGAATGGATATGATATAGCAAGAGCAAAATGTTGGATTATATGAGATTGGAATGGAAGTGAATCCCTTATTGATGAGATATTAAGTTGGATATTTACTTTGACTCCACTGGATTGGTACCTTAGTTGGTTTAGTTCCCGGAGGCATGGATCATCTATATATGGTCGCT
Source organism: Amaranthus palmeri (assembly GCA_019776075.1). Lineage (NCBI taxonomy): Eukaryota > Viridiplantae > Streptophyta > Magnoliopsida > Caryophyllales > Amaranthaceae > Amaranthus > Amaranthus palmeri. The sequence continues at coordinate 10,751 of JAAKBH010001449.1, read as the reverse complement.
GTACGAGGGTATGATCATACTTTGCCATTGGGCGCCGGCATGGCCATCACTGTTCTTGGCTGAGGTGTTACGATATGGCTCTTGCAAACCTCAATATAGTGGCCTCTAGTCACATAAGAGGATATATGAAATCAATGAAGAGATAGAAAATGGTGAAGGCATTGAGAAGTACATAGAAGTGAGAAATAGTTGGAGTAAATACTTATACATTGGAGTGTCTTTCCTTCCCTGTTTGTTGAAATTGATGGTTGGTTATAAATATAACTTGTTGTTAGTTACTGACGTGTACTATTTGTTTCCTTGTTGATGCTTTGTCTTTGATGGCCCTGCTTGACACGTTGGTCTATGACTTTATGTTCAGCAGCAGGAGCATCATAGATAGATCTTGAAGGTTTTGGAGTGTTTCCTTGCATTGCAATTGAGGGAAATTGAGTGAGAACCTTGACGCGTGACATTATCTAACTATTTTTGATGCTAAATGTGGTTTTTGAATTGAAATTGTGTATGTTTTTGGTTTGAGGCGCGTACCCTCCTTTTGATGTAATTTGTTCCGCTGTAAAAAAAATTTATTTCGTTTTATATTTCGTTTTAAGTATCTTAAATGGCCTGTATAGTGGCTTATGTTTTTGGAAAATCTAAGTGTTTACATGGAACCACTATCCATGCTTAGCATGTCGACAGAGGATTTGGCGATGACCTTTCCGCCGTGATTTTTGCTACAAGGCTATTGATGTCTTTTCTTCATGATGGTTTATTGTTTATTTAATTCTTTCGGTACGTTAAAATTCAAGGCAGATGCTGTCGTAATTTTCTTAGGATTTTGTTTGGAAGTTTTCCTATAATCGCTTAAATCAAAATTTAATTCTTTTATTTTATTTTAAATGTAACACCCGAATTTCCTCCGTTCTTTTTCGGTTATTGTTCCGTTCAGACGGTCGAAAATTCAGGGGTGTTACATTGGTTTTTTCTTAAGGATATGATGGTTGCGTTGAATTTTCCTCACAATTTTATTAGCATTGTCATGGCATGCATCACTTCAACAAGTTATACATGGAACCAAATAGCGGTAGGGAAAATAGCTTGGCATATACATATGCTAAAGGATTCTTTATGGGTGCGGTGGTTTCATGGTGTGTATACTAAGGGTGGTAATAGGAACTTGTTTAACGCTCAATCTTCAGCCAGTTGGGCGATGAAAAAACTTTGTATTATTAAAGATACCTGGAAGCATTTGGTATTTAGCGATAGTTACTCCATTCTGAAGACACGGTTTTGTTGTTGGCTTTTGGTGCTTGGTAAACTAAGAACTAAGGATTGTCTACATTTGAGTGTACCATTAGACGATGATTTATGACCGCTATGCTCCGGATGCAAGAAGACCATTCATCACTTGTTCTTTAAATGCCCATTCAGTATGTGATGTCTTGTGGAGATTACAGTATGGACTGGGATTAGATTTAAAAGCATATATCGTATGGACTTTCGCAAGTATAAACTATCTAAAATTCAGCAAAAAGTGTTGTGTGCCGTTTATGCTTCTACAGTGTATGCCATATGGAAAGCGACGAATGATGCGGTTTGGAATTATGTTGTGCGACTGCCATCCTCTCTTGTTAGAGGTTTTAAGCAGGAGATTAAGCTTTTGGTGCTTGGTAAACTAAGAACTAAGGATTGTCTACATTTGAGTGTACCATTAGACGATGATTTATGACCGCTATGCTCCGGATGCAAGGAGACCATTCATCACTTGTTCTTTAAATGCTCATTCAGTATGTGATGTCTTGTGGAGATTACGGTATGGACTGGGATTAGATTTTAAAGCATAGATCTTATGGACTTTCGCAAGTATAAACTATCTAAAATTCAGCAAAAAGTGTTGTGTGCCGTTTATGCTTCTACAGTGTATGCCATATGGAAAGCGAGGAATGATGCGATTTGGAATCATGTTGTGCGACTGCCATCCTCTCTTGTTAGAGGTTTTAAGCAGGAGATTAGGCTTCGACTTCAAGTCTTACGTTTGGACACGTCCCCTCATTGTAGCAGGTTAATGTGTTAGATGTGCTGGCTGCTACTGCTACTTGGTATGATGGTTATGATGGTCTGTAGATGTGTCTTGTTTTCTCATGGTTGTTTGTTCCTTGGAGTGGTCTTATGCTTGTTGATTTTGTTCTTTGATATTGTGCTGGTCTTCTATTGCTGTTACTCGTTGTTCATGACTTCTGATGTTGATTAGTGCATTATATTTGCTGTCTTGTGGCTAATTGTGGTTGGCTACTGCTGATACTTGCATTTTCTGATCGCTGTTGATTTTTGCACTTTCTGATTGCTGCTGGTACATGCTTTTTGTTTGCTGTCTTGGTTCTGTACTGTTGTTGGTGTCACGTCTACTAAGCTGATCTGTTTGTTGTTGCTGTCTTCATCCTACATTTGCTGGTTTCCAGCCACTATTCTGATTAGTTGCTTGTTACTGCTGGTTGTGTTGCTTGCTGCATCTGCTGCTCGGTATCCGTCGTGGAGATATAAAGGAGCTGATGTGAAGTTGGTCTGATTGAGTTTTTTTGTTTGGTGACTGATGCAGGAACATTTTATTCTTAGTGTGTTGGCTTTGTCTTTTGATGTTTTGTTATGGTGTTGCTATGATAACTTATTATGTATAGCTATTGACATTTGCAGCCGTGTTTCGGCTTGTTTTAGGCTCTCGTATGCACGTAAGATTGGCGCGAGGAAACCCTTCATAGAAGGTGAACCTCGTTTCCACACTGATGCAAATAAGAAAAGTCGAGTTTTCCTTGCCTTGATGTATTATGTTTTTTTTCTGGTGGATGAAAAAGTTTTTTATTTGCCAAAAAAAAAGTTTAGTACTCCTATTAGTATATTATTAATTCTAAATATATAATTAGTCGTATTTATTGTAGTATTAATAAATTACTAATCATAATAATATATTATGAGTTTTTTTTTAAAATCAACATATTATTTATTTTTTTAAAAAAATAAATATATTATTAATTTTAGTGTTTAAATGAGCTTTAAGTATAATTAAAATCCTTTAGATGTAAATAAGTTTGAATAACATAATTGGTACCGTACTTGCCTCACAACTTAAATGTTATGGATCCAAATCCTGTTGTAGACACATGTATTTTTTTAAATGAATTGGAGAGGGGCTACGGTCTGGCTACGACACAGGGTCGTAGCCCACTCAAAAAATTAATTCAAAAAAATTTTAAATTCTGGGCGACGAGCATGCTACAGGAAATGGCTGTCGCCCACACACTTTTCTAAAGAGAGACATTGAAAAAAGTGTGGCAACGAGCCGGTTACGGGATTTTGCTATTGCCATTTTCCTGAAATTCTATGTGGTTGACTTTTTCATTACTAGTTCGTCGCTATTGGGAATGAACAAGCTAAGTGGCTGTCGCTTTTTGCCGTCTCCACTTTAACATCTATTTGTAGTGCTCTCTTTTGATTCTCTTTGTGGAAGACTAAATTTTTCTTTTACTTCTTTATTTTCCTTTTTCCTTGCTTGTTGTCTTTTTCGTCTTCTAGTCTTTCATTGATAACCACTGTGCTACAATGTCGCCACGGCGTCACTAAGCCTGTGCAACGGGCCGGATACGGCCGGGTTGGGCTTTAGTAGAAACGGGTCAGGTCAGATCGATCCTTACAAAATAAAAGACGACCATTAAATAGGCCGGGCTCGTAAGGCTTGACCCAATCCGACCCATTTATTTTTTTAAACATACAAATAGATGTCAGAAATTGAAAAACAAAATAAAGAATTAATAATAATAATATTAATAATAATAATAATAATAATAATTTCTTCAAAATAATAATAATAATAATAATAATAATAATAATAATAATAATAATAATAATAATAACAATAATAACAATAATAACAATAATAAGTATAATAATAATAATAATATTAATAATAATAATAATAATAATAATAACAACAACAACAACAACAACAATAATAATAATAATAATCATAATTTGTTGTGTGTTTATGTAATGTTTTTTATGCTTCTATGAGGTTGTTGTCTATGCAAGTCTTTTGAGTTTGTTGTGTGCTGTCTACTTTGGATCAGATCCCATTTACAACCCATTTTAAACCCTTATCCAACTCTTATCTTTTTTATAAGTTAGTTTTTAATCCCAACTCTTTTCAACTCTCCCCCGTATACAACTCTTGCAAATCAAGGGTCGGATCAGGGCCCCAATAAGAATCCAGCCCATTGCACAAACCTAGGCGTCACCATGCCATCATATCGCCGCCCTGCAAATATCATCAAAAAATTTGCCTTATCACCTACCATAGCCCCACGTTTTCCACTAATTTATGGTGGTGGGTTTTAATCACTACAACATAATTTGCTTTTGGTGGGATATATTTAGCGACATTTTATTTAAATGTCGCTATTTCAAATTTTTTATAGTTTTTATATAGGATTTAGTGATATTTATTAGACCCTTTAGCAGCATATAAAAAGTTACACTAAAGCTTTTAGCGACATAGGATCTAGTGACATTTCTCATAAATGCTACTATAGACTATAATGACAATTACATATGCCACTAAAAACCAAATTAAGTGTCGCTAAATCACTTTATGGTGGAACATAAAATAAAACTAATAATTATTATACTAACAATATGAATTAGTGGTATTTTTTAATGCCATTAAATCCAATATCGCAAAAAGCTAAATTTGTTGTAGTGACTATTTATGAAGGTAAATACTCATTAATTGTCTATAAATTATTGTATTTGGATCTAAATTTGTTGTCTTTTCTTTAGTTGTAATAATTTAATTTTTTAAATTTTGAGTTGGTTAATTCTTTGGTGGCATGAAATTGGTAACGAATCTCACATGAGATGTGAGTACACAGTGGTGGGCGGTGGACGGTGGTTGGTACTAGTTGGGTTTTGACTGTGCAAATTAATTTTTTACCTTAAGAAAGACGAAAGGACAAAATAATTTGACTATAAAATATTTATTGCTTTCACATTATATTTCCAACAGATTCTCTAGGAAAAATAAGATAAAACATTAATTAAAGAAATTCATTAATTTTTATGTACAACTCATAGGTATGTAATTTGTAAATATCAATTTTCATATATAAATTCTGTATGTTTTTAATATGAGTTGTCAAGATTCACTCTACGACATAATCTTTCAAAGTTAAAAAAGATGCGCGCGTATAGAAAATGGCATTACAGGTTGGCCACAACTTGTTCCTGGATTAATTCTCGGCCAATAATGCATAATTATTAGTTTATTTAAATGAAAAACTTATCTTGATTAATATATCTTACACAGATTTTCCTACAATAATATGAACTTTTGATTAACCTTGAATAATACGACTTTTATAAGTTGAGTTATCCACCAACATCCATTTTAACTTGTTAGTATTATTAGGGTTAGTCAAAAGTTCGTATTATTGGAGGAAAATCAGTAAAAGGTCGTATTATTGACGGTAATTTTTCCTAGAAGTAATTGGATAACATAGTTAATTGAGAATAAAGGAAAAGGAGGAGATGCTGGGTAATGATTTATAATAGATGAGGCAAATAATAGAGTTCCAACTAGTACTCCTTTTTTTTCGGCTATCAATGCACATTGGACCATTAATACTAAGATGTAGATGTGTATAGCAAAATGAATTCATTATACAAACTGTAGGTTGGCTTATCCTTGCTTTCCGGATCATATGTACAATAATTAAATCATAAAGTAGTTTTAAAATGGTAAATATTAGAGAATTCTAATCTATATTATCTATACTCTACACATGTGCAACGACTAATATTAATATTCAATACACATAGCATATTGGCAGTGAAGAAGATGTTGCCATGTTGTCATTGTGGAAACTCACAATTATAAAAATGCATTTGCAGTCGCGGGTCGCGGAAGGTATATCGAAAAACATATCGCGAAATTTATTATTTTAGTAACCTTTTTTTTTGAGATGAATTTTAGTAACTTAAGTTTTAAGAAAGTTGTTGTACATTAATCTAGACTTCTAATTAAGAATATTATAATTAATAACTTTATTATCCACCAAATATTATAATCACAAATTTTAAATTTAATTGAAAAAACCAATTATCTTACATTATTATTTAGATTTTTATTATATAAAAAAGAATTTCTAACATTTATCATACATAGAAATTAATTCCTTAAGGAATAAAATATACTCCCTCTAATTCATAATAATTGTCCACTTTGGGTTTGGCACGCAAATTAAGAAAAATGGTAGTGAGGTATTTTAAGTGATTATAATAATTGAAAAGGTGGTAATAATAAGGTATTTTAAGTGATTATAATAATTGAAAAGGTGGTAGGTGGGGTATTTTAAATAATATAAGTTGGGGTAGTTTGGGGTATTTAGGTAAAAAGTTTTTGCCAAAAATAAAAAGTGGACAAGTAGAGTGACTTTACCAAAAAAGGAAAGTGGACATTTATGTTGAATTGGAGAAAGTCTTATAGTAAAAAAATTAAAGTGACAGTTGTTGACATGCAAAAAAGGACTATAATGAATTCACAACTAGGCCTGTGCATTGGGCCGGGGCCCCGTTGGGGACCCTAATCCAACCCTGAATTATAAGGGTTTTAAAAGGGTTGGGTTGAATAAGGGTTGGGCTCAATAAGGGCTTTATTAAAATGAAACAATATGGGCCGGATAAGGGTTTTAGTAAAACTAAATCACGACAGCCTGCATGTTCCAATTTCCACATTCTGATGCTCAAAAGAATTTTTCTTACTTTGAATCCATCTGGAAATTTTCTTGAACATAATTTTTTTTTTACTTTGAAACCATCTTGAAAATTTCTTGAACATTCTTTCTTGCTTGAATAGTATCCTTGTCACCATTACTGACTTATTGTATAGGAATTGTGCAACTATAATGAATTCACAGCTCATTACCCTTATTTTCAATTTTAAAAAATTTATTGCTTTTATTCAATGGTTATCAAAATTAAAGTATTTTAAAAGTAAAGAGTAGGGATGACAATGGGTCGGACTCGATCGGCTCGAATTATACAAAGTCCGACTTTTCTCCGGATAATAGTCAGACCTTTTTTTTTTAGTCCACCTCCGGTCGGAGCACTACAATAAATTTAGCTTTTTGCGACATTGTATTTAGTGGCACTAAAAAATGCCATTGATTCATATTTTTAGTGTAATAACTATTGATTTTTTTTAGTTCCCCAGTAAATGATTTAGCGACTTAATTTTATCTTTAGTGGCATATTTTATTGTCACTATAGCCTATTGTGGCATTAATGAGATATGTCACTAGATCCTATGTCGCTAAAAGCTTTAGTGTGACTTTTTAATATGCTGCTAAATGGTCTAATAAATGCCACTAAATCCTCTATATAAACTATAAGAAATTTGAAATAGCGACATTTAAATTAAATGTCGCTAAATATATCCCACAAAAAGCAAATTATGTTGTAGTGGAGTCGGATTATGCATACTCAAAATTTGCCCCGTCTCGGACTCTCAGACCTTCAACGGAGTCGGAAGCGGAGTCTTATTATTATCAAACTTTATCATTGTGATATTATACTAATGATTTTAAAGCATACAAAATTAACAAAATATATTTTTTAAATACAATTTAACAAAAAAAAATGTACCTTGAATGCACGTTTAACAAAAGAAATAGTCTTACTACCACATTTTAACAAAAATTCATCGCATTTTCATTTAGTGTATTGTATTTCTCTTGATTTGATTTTTGATTGATTCATCTAAATAAAAAAATAAGTAGTTTTTCAAAATTAAAAATTTCAATTACTATGAAAGAGGGCTTGAATTAGTCATGTCTAGAGTTTTAAATGAAACAAAATATTAGAGTAAAAGACGAATTTAAAGTTGTATTTCCTTCAGGGTCGTAGTCGGAACGTAGCGTCGAATTATTTATAAGGTCCAACTTTGGTCCGTCTCTAACTCGGACTCGGATCATAAAGTTAGAGTCGGAGTCAAATAGCTTTTTTCTCGGACTCGAATCGGATTATTTCCCTTGAATCGAGTTGGACTAGGGTCGGATTCAAACTTAATTGCCAACCCTAGTAAAGAGACTTTTCAATCTCCATATGATAAGTAATCATTTCTTCACTTTGCTTCACTCTTTCCAACCTCCATCTTCATCAATAGTGAGTTGGTGAGCATGGACCTCCATCTTCAAGACTTATTAATAAGCTCCTTCGTTTTCTATATTAATTTCTTTTTTATTTTTAGTGTACAATCTTGTCAAAAACACCAAAACTCGCCAAATCTATCCCAAACTCAGCACGAATTTGCCAGAAAACTGGTAGATTATCCGTTAAAGTTGTAAAGTCCGGTTCATAAAGGTCAAAACGGCGGATAAGTGCGGTGGGTCGCCGTTTTTACAAACCCCATTACAAAACGCAGGATTACGGAACGGTAGACTTAAATTTCGTGTCAATTAGGTCGTTTCGAGCCAACTCGTTCGAGTTTTAACACCATGGAACTCATACATGTAAAATGTAGAAAATAACAATTGTTAAATATCTAACACCCAAGAAAACATGTATATTATATTAAATGAAACAATACAATTGAGTTCCGAATCTTTGATGCGTTAATTATACAACAGCGTACGGATTGAGTAATGCAATGTACTGTCGACTCAGAGATTAATATTTTATTAGATACTTATAATCAGTCCATTTTAGGGGCGGAGTAAAATTTGACATATTCATTAGCGGCCTTGTGCAGTTTTAAAAAATTATGATATTTTTCTAACAACTTTTTATCTCTAAAACACTTGACACAATTTCACAAGTTTATTAAAGGCCCTAACTTTGTGGGCATTGTGCAGTAAAAAATGTTGAACGTGCTCAGAACCTCTTGTAGTTCACTTAGATCTAGATCAATAGTGTGATAAATCTGAGAAAAATAATGAATGAAGCAAGAACTATATATATATATATATATATATATATATATATATATATATATATATATATATATATATATATATATATATATATATATATATATATAATATATATATATATATATATATATATATATATATATATATATATATATATATATATATATATATATATATATATATATATATATATATATATATATATATATATATATATATATATATATATATATATATATATATATATATATATATATATATATATATATATATATATATATATATATATATATATATATATATATATATATATATATATATATGTATATATATAATAATAAAGTTTTAGAGAGAAGGGCTCTGGCGGTTGAATGGGCGCATAGCCGTTCACCCTCAGACAACCTAACTTTTCCGGCACCGTTAATCTACTATGCGAGGAGGAAGAGGTTCTCGAGGCAGAGGGCGAGGGAGAGGTGAGGAGGCAAGAGAATCAAGTATTACCACCAGAAGTGGAGCTGAAAGGAGCGAAAATGGGGTTCGAAAGAGGATGCGGCTGGGCAAATTTCCGGCCAAAATCTGATCGGTGAAGAACTAGAAGAATTGGTGAGCAATTTAGAGCAGCAGACGACATCCTCACCAGAAAATGAAGTAATGAACCCCTTTTGAAGTCTGATGCACGACATAAGGAGAGAACCAGTACCGAGGCAGCAGAGAATGTACTGGAAGAGCTTGAAATAGTCAAGGCTAAATTAGAAGAACTACAAAATCAATTGAAAGGGACAAGGCTCTTAAGGCAACGGAGCAGCAAGCTGATGAAGCTGTTCAAGAGGATTTTCCTGCCCTAAGTTCGCGTCTGGCTAAAGTTTGGAGCAAGCCAGCCTTCCAATTGAATGCTTGGAAAGACAAGGTAACTAAGCCAAACCCCCCCGTTGGTATGCCCCTTAAATTCATACCCCCAGTACTAGAAAATGGTAGTCAAGTAGTTCAAATTGAGTCCCATGATGCGGTAGATTTAATTAAACTGTGGGAACGAGCTGTGGTAGTTTATGTTGTTGGTGGTGTTGTTAATGTTGACATACTTAGAGGTTACATTAGAAAACATTGGTCGTTTGTGAGTATGCCTGTCATTCATAGTCATGAGGAAGGTTTCTTTGTCCTAAGATTTAACACTGAGGAAGAATGTGCGGAGGTGTTGAAAGGAGGCCCCTATTTTCTGAATCGAGCTCCTATGGTGGTTAAAAAATGGAGTACAAAGTTTGACTTTAGAGAAGAGGTGATGCGTGTTATCCCGTTTGGGTTAGACTTCCAAACTTACCCCTTCATTGTTGGGGGGAAGATACTTTGAGCCGTATCGTGAGTGTCATTGGGGTGCCAATTTTAGCTGATGAGTGCACGACCAAGCAACTAAAATCTCATACGCAAGAGTACTAGTAGAAGTTGATATCACTCAAGATTTTGTGAAGGAGATTAAAGTGAGAGATCAATTGGGGAAAAGAGTTCGTCCAAGAAGCAATACCGGAGTGGAGACCTTACTTTTGTAGGAAGTGTAACCATATGGGCACGATTGTAGTATAGAAACTAAGAGAGATCAAGCTCAGGAAAAACAAAAGGGCAATGATGAAGATAGCTCAAAGGGAAACAAACAAGTGTGGATACCCACGACTATTGCAAAATTAATGAAGGGCATCTCTAGTGTGGCTGAATTAAGGGACAAATTAGCTTTTGAGGAAGGGCAAAACAGCAAGACAGAAGGTAATTCCAAGGAGCCCATTGATCAAGTAGGGCTCTTGCTGC
>JAAKBH010001448.1:0-11345 GCA_019776075.1 Amaranthus palmeri | reverse complement strand
TCATTTGCCATCATGCGAGCCCAAGTACCATGTTTAACACGACCAAGTGCCTCAGATGTTGCCTTAAGACCCTTTATGTTGTGTACTGAAATAAGGATCCTCTTCCATAAGGTGTTATCACAATCAGAGAATCGCCACCACCACTTGAATAGGAGGACAAGGTTCTTTTGCAAAATGTTCCCCACTCCTAATCCACCCAAGCTCTTAGGAAGCTCAATGTGACCCCACTTGACCGAAGGAATAATCCTATGATCATTTGCTGACCTCCCCCAAAAGAATTTTCTCTGTAGCTTCACAATTTTCTGTGCGACCACTCTAGGCATTCGGAACATACTCATGTAATATACTGGAAGGCTGTTGAGGACACTCTTTAAAAGTGTCAGCCTCCCTGCTCTTGTAACATCCCGTAGTTTAACTCGTGTCGTTATAAAAGAGAAATAGACTTTTTGAGTAACCAAATATAGTTCGAGTCAAACCGGGGCGTTAAACGGTTAGTTAAAACGGTTCAAGCGAAATAAAACATGAGGACCGAGTTCTAATAGTGCTAATATAATCTACCAGACATAAAGACGAAGCAGCAAGTAAGTTTGCAAAATTAATTCTATTTATTACAACTCGAGAGCGTTCACGCCTCTTAAACCAACATTAAAAGAAAATACGGAAACTTAGGTTCATAATAAGTTCTGATTATAACGTTTTATTTCTCCCACAATAGTCCTCACTCCCCACCTGCAATTAACTTACTGCTAGTCATTATCCGAAAAGGAAACGACATCATCGCAGGATCGTTAAGACCAAAAAGTACACGTCAGCAAGAAATCACAATTCAACTAATCGAGTACAACAAAGTAAAGATATTAACTTAAATAATTTCATGTTCCAGTTAGTCAGCCATACTGCTGTATCTTTTTCAGCCATACTGCTGTATCTATTCCAGCCATACTGCTGGTACCACTTCAAACTCCATAGGCGAGACAATACATTAGGGGGAGCTAACCCCTAAGCAAGTCTCTACCATAGACACACTGCCTACTTCGGTGTCTATGGTCAAGTATGCATACCCCCGCGGTGGCACATAGGCTCCAAAGGCCGCGAGTAAATCATTCCACCAATTGACGTCATACTACGTCCACTTTCAAGTTAGTGAGGTCATACTACCTCTACTTATTAAAAGTTATAATATAATAAATTATTCGGAAGCGTAACAATATACACATTACATGCTCATACTTTACCTTTGTTACCACAACATATGGTACGTAACATATATTACAATTCTATGCTGCGTGTACGTACCTTGACCAAGCAAACAATTCACAAATGTCCTAATCAATTCCCGGTTACGAATCGGCTTCCTACAAGGTTCAACCGTATTCGGGAAATAAGCACACATTCACATCTTCCTCAAAGCAACCATAACACATACATACGACTACCATCACACATAAAACACATACACATATCATGAATCATACACCACATCTCTAAGACATATTAAATACTAAAAAAAAAACAGCATATGAAATCTGTCCAGAAACCTGTCTTAACACTGTCAAACAGGAAATTCGACTTCACCGTTGCGTCCGGAAGGCATCAAAACCCCCGGGTACCAATTTTCATGATTTATAACATAGTATAAGTATTTTTAACCTAATTTCAAAGTCAAAAATGCTCCAAAAACACCTTTTTCCCACAATTTAACAAACCTACGGGATTTTGCCAATTTTACTAAAATACATACAAAATTCCAATTTCCACATTTCCTATGAAATCTATACCATAAAATTATAAACTCATGTCCACAAGAAAATCATTTTCAAAATTCTCAAATAATTAATTTCTTACAAAATACAAATCTTCATAAACAAATCATCCATCAATACTTAAGATCTTCATACCATACCAAAACAAATCCTTATACTACAATACAATTTCTCCATAAAAATCCTAATTTAAATATATATTATTATTATTATTATTATTATTATTATTATTATTATTATTATTATTATTATTATTATTATTATTATTATTATTATTTTTATCCATTTTCCATCACCTTAATTTAACATGCTCATATAAAGATAAATTCTAAAGCAAAACATCCTACACTATCATGTGATAACTATATAGAAAATTTACATCATTTTGTTAAATCATGGAAGAAATGGTCATGGATCAAAATTCACAAATCACATAATTAAATTTAAACTTAATATAAAAATAAATGGAGATTTATACTTACAATTATATGAAAAACACCAAAAATTCACGGTTGCAAATGGTTCTAGGCGTGTGGAATTAGGTAGGTTTTGTGGGAGTTTTTCTTAAGTTTTCTAGGAATTGTAAGTAGATTGCAAATGAATTAAGGAATTAAGGACATTAAGCAAATAAAGAATTAAGGAATAAGAATAATGGATCATTATTGAGCGATCTTTCATTTCACTCTAATGGGAGTTACAACCCAAGCCAAAACCCTAATGGGCTGGCCAACCTATCATATTCCCTCCATTTTATTTTTTTTTTCTTTTAAAAATCTGAAATAAGAAATGGGTTAAAGGTTCTGGGCCCGAAAAAGCTAAATTGTTAAAAAGGACTGAAAATACATGATCAAGCCCAAAATAAATAAATAAAAACATTATTTATATAAAATAATATTACTATTAAATCATTAAATATATCGGAAAAATATCGGGGTGTTACAGCTCTAGATAGTAGCCTTGCCTTCCAAGATGCCAGCTTGCTCTCAATTTTCGAAATCACCGGTTTCCATGCGGAGCTGCGATTCATACTATCTCCCAATGGTAACCCCAAGTACGAAACAGGACAGGAAAGATGTGTACAACCTACCCTCCTCGCCATGGAACTAGCCCAATCATGCTCACGAGTGCTCCACGATATGATGCTGGACTTGCTATAGTTAAGGCTGAGGCCCGACATGACTGCAAAGACATCGAGAATTCTGAAATAGTTCGTTACCACCTCATCATTTTTTGGTACAAAGATGAGGGTGTCATCGGCGAACTGTAGATGCTTCAAGTTGACCTTATCTTTTCCCACTTCAATGCCTTCAATGATATGTAGCCCCTCTGCTCTTTTAAGTAAGCACACAAGCACTTCACTCACTAGGATGAAAAGGTAAGGTGAGAGCGGATCACCCTGTCGCAGTCCCCTCTCCATTTTGACCGGTTTCAAAGGAGACCCATTTAGTAGCACTGATAGTGATGCCGTGGAAACACAAGTCATAATCCATTTGATCCACTTTCTTCCAAAGCCTAATTTCTGCATAACCTGCTCAAGAAACGACCATCGGACTGAGTCGTAAGCCTTTTGGAAGTCAAGTTTCAATAGAGCGCCCGGTATTTTCTTCCTTTTAAGCCATCCAATTGCCTCGTTAGCTACTAACACACCATCGAGAATCTGTCTATCCATCACAAATGCGCTCTGTGACTCATCAATAAGTGGGGCAATGATCACCTTCAATCTCAACGAGAGCAATTTGGATATAATCTTATATAGTGCTCCAACCATGCTAATAGGGCGAAAGTCATCTATATTCCCTGGGGATGCTACCTTGGGTATCAAAGTCACCCATGTTATGTTGATGGCCTTTGCATTGTCACCTCTCTCCAAAAATCTGATGACAAAGCTGTAGATGTCCTCCTCGATCTGTTCCCACATCTCTCTGATAAACCTGAAATTGAAACCATCATACCCCGGTGCTTTATCAACACCACAAGCCCAAACTGCCGCTTTAACCTCCTCTCTCGAAGGTATGGCCTCAAGAAACGCTATTTGATCTGCAGAGACTTTTGGGTGATCCTCCAGATCGAATTCCACCTCCGGAATGTTAGGTTGTGAGAACCGATCTGCAATGTAATCATTAAGCTCCCTTTTGAGATTTTCAACCCCTGAAACGAGCCTACCCCCAAATTCCATTTGCATAATCTCTTTCCTCTTTCTCCTAATTATTGTAGACGCATGAAAGAATTTGTGGTTGTGATCTTTCATGCTAAAACCATAGCTCCGGGCCTTTTGTCTCCACACTCTTTCCCTTCGTATCATCCATGCATTAAGGTGGCTTTGAGCTGTACGGAGTCGAGCACTTTCAATTTCAGTCAACTGTCTGTGTTCACCTGTGAGCTGCATCTCATGTACCACATCTTCAAGCTTGCGAATATTATTATCCAAGCATTCAAACTTCTCTTTACTCCAGGTTCTCAAAGGAGCCTTTAAAGCTTTCAACTTGTGATGTAGGCTCATATTTGGTACGTTTGCCCATTCCCGACACAAAAACTTCTTAAACTCTGGGTTTAGGAACCAACTATCATAGGCCCTAAATGGCTTTGGCCCCCAGTTGATACTGCTCTCTAAAGATAGCACGATAGGATTATGATCAGAGCAACCCCTCTTTAACCCCTCAAGCCGGATATCAGGGAATCTAATGAACCAATCATTATTACAAAGGCACCTGTCTAACCTGCTTTGTGATTGTAATCTACCCCAAGTGAATTTTATTCCATGTAAGGGAACATCGATAAGCTGAAGATCCTCAGTCCACTCCACAAACTCCCTCATGCTAAGATCATATCTGTATTGCCCAATTCTCTCCCCTGGGTTTAGGACTTCATTAAAATCCCCAAGCAAAAGTACAGGTTTTCCCATTGTCGACAGAAGACCCCTCAGTGATTCATACATATCCCTTCTTCCTTGTCTATCATTCGGTCCGTAGATCAACCCTACACAGCAATCAAAGTTCCCATTTACCAAACAGCCATCCAAAATAATCCATCTATCCCCTATGAAGCGCTGCGACGCTCTAAACACATTTTCATCCCAAATAGCAACAATCCCCCCACTGTTTGTTTCTGACGCTAGTGTCTCGCACCAATCGAATCCATCACACCCCCATAATCTCCGCACACGTCTACTATAGGAGTTTCTATGCTTTGTTTCCACCAAGCCAACCAAGGAAATCTTATTCCTACGAATCAAATTTCGAATGCCAATACACTTCTCACCACGCCCCAAACCTCTTACATTCCAAAACATAAAATTCATGTTTGACATAATAAAATAACAAATCACCAAGAGGGACTAGAAAGCTTACAAAGCGGATTGCTCTCGTAGGCTTTCCTCCATAAGTTGAATCCTTCTTGACTTCCTGGCTTCTGAGACGAGTGAGTCATCATTCTTTGTTGCAAGGCCGATCCTTTTTCCGGTGCCCCATGTGACTTTGGCTTCGGATGAGCACACAGAAGGTGTTGATTGAACCGACAAGGGTATTGGAAGGGAGTTCCCCAATCTCCTAGGTCTGCCTCGTGGTTTCCTACTGGTCGTTGCTGCATTGACACCACTCTTGCCCATATCATCTCGACGACTCATAGACAAGGAACATTCAATGGATGCCATAGGGTCAAATTCACACTCCAATCTTGGCTCTGGGCAAGAGTAATGGTTAATAATCATCTCATCTATTGAAGCGCTGTCCCCATTTTGTGTTTGCAGCATCAAATCATTTTTCTGTATTGGATCCTCCATATTATGCAAAGACTCCAAATACTACGGAAATATATATATATATATATATATATATATATATATATAATATATATATATATATATATATATATATATATATATATATATATATATATATATATATATATATATATATATATATATATATATATATATATATATATATATATATATATATATATATATATATATATATACATTTTTTTTTTTTTTTTTTTTTTTTTGCAAATTAGGAATATATATATATCAAAAGCAAAACACCACACTGTCAGTTGGCACCCCTACCCCCGCCGGCATAAAAAACCCCGCGAGGGGAAAAAGCCATTGGAAATAGGGACCAAAAGACAGGCCACCCACAACAGCGCATAGGGGGTGGGCTATGCAATAGCTGAAAACACCATACTACAACGTATTAACACCATGAGGGAACATCTCCCTATATCCTACATACACATTAGATCTAAAGCTAGGACTACACAAGCATATAAATTAACATCTCTACATTATGTCAAGGTATAGGGATCCACTACGCCATGAGCTAGTGCATTACAAGTTGCCATCTCCACGCCGAGTAGCTCTCTTGCCCATGTCCCAATTCGAATCTTCAAAGTGCAGAACAGGCCAATTCCATCCAGTGCGCCATTGCTAAACTTGACCCTGTTCCTCTCGTACCATATCGACCATATTACACACCCTAGAATTAGATTCCACAGCTTCCCTCTAGATCTTCTGGGGGCCAGATTTTTCCAAGCTGAAAAGAACTGGGAACATTGATTGGGTAGCACTCCTGATATGTTCCACCATCTGAGGATTTGCATCCACAAGCACCAAGAAAACTTACATGTGAACAAAATATGACTGTTGGTCTCGATCTCCTCCCTACAGAAAGGACAAGAGGCTTGGTTTGGGCTTAGTACACCTTTATCTACAAGTAGATCCCCTGTTTTGAGTCTTTCCAAGCAAGCCATCCATAAGGTGAGGCGCACTCTTGGGGGTACTTTGATATTCCACAGATATGAGGCTACTGATTTCGGGATGCTAGGAGGCTGATCTTCATACAACTTTTCTAACACCACTTTGATAGGAAATCTTTGGTAATCTGAGCCATGCCAACTAATTCCATCCTTTCTATTATCGTCTGGCTTAATCTGTTCCAGGATTAGCTTTAGGCTTTCAAGGTCTTCCAACTCCCAATCATACAGTTGTCTTCTCCATCTGAGATCCCACATCCATTCACCTTCCACCAAGACTCCCATCTGATGTATCGTCGCCTCAGTTTGATTGGATACCGAGAACAGTCTAGGGAATCTTTCTTTCATGGAGCCCCCTGGTGCCCATTTATCATGCCAAAAACTTGTTGATTTCCCGTCACCTACAGTACATAGCAAGCCATCCTCCACTATCTCTCTGATTTTCTTTGTATCTGCATCATCCCCCATCAACTTTGCCCAAGTGCCTGTCTTGATTCGCCCAAAGGATTGAGATGTGGCCTTTAACCCCTTAATATTGTGGACCGATATAAGTATGCGCTTCCATAGATTACTGTTACTACCGGAGAATCTCCACCACCATTTGAATAAAAGGATGAGGTTCTTATGCAATATGTTCCCCACCCCTAAACCACCCAAACTCTTAGGAAGCTCTATGCAGGACCACTTTACTGCAGGAGTGATCATGTGTTCGTTCGTAGACTTCCCCCAGAAGAACTGTCGTTGCAACCTGACGATTTTCTGTGCCACCAATTTCGGGATCTTAAACATGCTCATGAAATAAACCGGGAGGCTGTTAAGAACGCTCTTGATCAGTGTTAGTCTCCCTGCTCTAGATAGTAACTTTGTCTTCCACGACGTTAGCTTTCCTTCGATCTTGTCTACTACAGGTTTCCACGCAGAACACTTTGACATGTTATCACCCAATGGTAATCCCAAATACGAGATCGGACAAGTTTTGTGGTCACACCCCATATTGTTGGCCATCTCAATCACCCAGTCATTTCCACTCGTACTCCACGAAATGAAGCAGGATTTGCTGTAGTTCAGGTATAAGCCAGACATGATCGCGAATACATCGAGGATCCTGAAGTAGTTCCTAATGACATTATTATTCTTAGGCACAAAAATCAAGATGTCATCAGCGAACTGGAGATGCTTCAATCGAACCTTATCTTTTCCAATCTCCATCCCCTCAATAATATTCAGCTCATCTGCTTTCCTAAAGAGGTACACAAGGGCTTCGCTCACCAGGATAAAAAGGTATGGAGATAGGGGATCGCCTTGACGCAATCCCTTTTCCATCTTAATGGGTTTGAGTGGGGACCCATTCACCAGAAACGATATTGATGTTGTGCTTACACACGTCATAATCCACCTTATCCATTTTCTTCCAAAGCCCATTTTAACCATCACTTTCTTTAAGAATGACCATCTGACTGAGTCGTAAGCTTTTTGGAAATCATGCTTCAGGAGTGCACCCGGTATTTTTTTCTTCCTTAACCACCCTATTGCTTCGTTTGCTACCAAGACCCCATCCAATATTTGCCTGTCCATCACAAAGGCGCTCTGCGATTCATCTATAAGAGGGGCAATGACCGTCTTCAGTCTTAGTGACAAGAGCTTAGATATGATTTTGTATAAGGCCCCAACCATGCTAATGGGTCGAAAATCATCGATGGAGGCTGGACTTGTAGTCTTCGGGATCAAAGTTACCCATGTTACATTTATTGCTTTAACATCCACTGTACCTTCAAAGAATCCTATCACAAAACTGTAGATTTCCTCTTTTATTTGTTCCCACATCTCCCGGATGAATTTAAAGTTGAACCCATCGAAACCAGGCGCTTTGTCTACCCCACAAGCCCAAACTGCATCTTTCACTTCCTCTCGTGTCGGCATCGCCTCAAGGTAGGCAATTTGGTCTGCTGATACTCTAGCATGATCACCCATATCAAGATCAACCTCCGGAATGTATGGCTGAGAGAATCTTTTCAGCATGTGTTGTCGGATCTCTCGCTTTAGGTTTTCTACCCCTGTAATGATGTTCCCATCGATCTCCAGTTGTGTTATGTCATTTCTCTTCCTCTTGATTATGGTATATGCATGGAAGAATTTTGTATTGTGGTCTTTCATGCTGAACCCATATGTGCGCGCTTTTTGCCTCCATACCCTTTCTCTTCGAATCAACCATGCATGTAGGTGACTCTGAGCCGTACGCAGTCTCGCATTTTCTACAATGTTCAGTTGCCGAGATTCACTCACAAGCTGTAGATCGTGCACTACATTCTCCAATTTCTCAATCATGTTGTCCATCCCTGCGAACTTTTCTTTACTCCAAGTTTTCAAGGGCGCCTTTAACGCCTTCATTTTATTCGGGAGACCCATATTCGGTAGATTTTCCCATTCCCTACAAAGAAACTTCTTGAACTCCGGGTTGAGAAACCAACTGTCATATACTCTGAATGGCTTTGGACCCCAATCAACTTTCTTCTTCAGTGAGAGCAATAATGGGTTGTGATCGGAGAAGCTTCTCTTTAGACCCTCAAGTCGTATATCTGGGAACCTAATGAACCATTCATTGCTACATAGACCTCGATCAAGCCTGCTTTGGGATTCTGATCTTCCCCATGTAAATTTTATCCCCAATAACGGCACATCAATAAGCTGGAGGTCTTCTACCCATCCCTTAAATTCTCGCATGCTTACTTCGTATCTAAACTGCCCCTGTCTTTCCCCCGGGTGTAATATCTCATTGAAATCCCCAAGTAAGAGAATAGGTTTTCCCAATGCGACCAAGACTCCTCTTAGGAATTCATACATGTTATTTCTCCCTTCCCTGTCATTGGGCCCATAAATAATTCCAATGCAACAGCTAAAATTTCCATCATTCAAAATGCCTTCCAAGATAATCCATCTTTCACCAAGTATTCGTTGAGAGACACTAAACACATTAGGATTCCATATGGCAATAATACCCCCACTATGTGTGTCGGATGCAAGTGATTCACACCAATCAAAATCATCGGAACCCCACATTCTTCTAACTCGCCTATCAAAAGAGTGCTTATGTTTTGTCTCAACAAGACCCATAATGGAAATTCTATATCTACTAATCAACTTCCTAATGCCAATGCATTTTTCACCCCTTCCTAACCCTCTTACATTCCAAAACAACATATTCAAGTTAGACATAAATAAACAAATCACCAAGGGAGAGGGTTCTTACTGTTCACGTTGACCGTCTTTGGCCTTCGCCAATTTTCGTATTCTTCTTGACTTGCGAATCTCACTCAGGATCTCGTCCTCAATGGGGGATGCGGCTCCAAGTTCCTTCACTGTTTCCCATGTTTCATTTGCTTCTTTTCGAACATACGGTTGGAGTTGATTCAAACTGAGAGTGGAACGGGGAGAGAGGTTCCCACTCTTCTTGGTCTACCACGTCTCGGTTTTCCACTTGGTGTCTTGCCCATGGTATTGTTTAAAATTCCATCACAATTGCTCCTGGCTAAAGAACATTCAATGGATTCCATTGGGTCGTAATTCCGTTCGTCGTATTGAGCTGGGCATGTTTGGAATCCCATAATCAGTTCATCAATTGATATTTCCCCTGACATTCTGTTTTCATTTTCCAGCCATAACATGCCTTCACTAACTGGATTGTCATCCTCACATTCAAGAGGAAAATCCTCCTTTTCTTGTGTATCTGGACCAAGATGTGCAGGTGGCAGCAGCTCCTGTTCAATGCCTTCATTCGACACTTCCTCATTGCTGCCCTCGTTCAACTTTCTTTCATCCTTATCTCTTTTGATTCATTCCCATTAAAACATCCTACCTCTCGCACCCACACGTCACCCTTACCACCCTCCCATTCCATTCGAATACAAGCATCGATCCGCTGTTGAAAACTAGTAACCACAAGAATGCGTGCATATGTCAAGCATGTAGTACCATCCCGTTCATGGTCTATGCGGATTACTCTTCCCCATTTCTCACCTATGGCTTGATAATTTTCTTGGCACCAACACATTGGAGGAAGACCATGACACTCGAGCCATGTCATCCTTTCCTCGTAACGTTCCTTCCCATTCCAAATGCGTACATTCTCAAAATTCAACCATAGTTTCGAATTCCTCTCCAAAGCTTTGCCCTTTTCACTCTCATCATCAAAGAACAGTAGCATTTTATTGTAATATAGAGATGCCATGAAAGTAACCTCGACGTCGGAGACTTCCACTAGACTTGCTGCATCCCTCGTTGTCATTCCCTCCTTCATATCTCCAATAAGAGCCTTCTCCAGTCGAACCTTCATTGTATCACTCACACCAGCCTTCATTGTGAACCGTAACGTCGGGATAGTCACAATTCTTTGAGCATCCTTTGTCATAGGATTTTCAGTATAAGCTGCCCTCCCTTTTCTTTCTTTCATAAGTGAGTCTTTTCCTTGCATACGATCCTCCTTCTCCGCCTGCAACATACTCTGTTTTTTCAGAGACCACATCCCTATAACTCCTCCCGTCTCGCCATGCCGGAGAGTTGATGCTCCTATTACGTTTGGTCTTTGTAGCCACCTGTGTTTCCTTCTCTTCATATGACTTCCCATTTCTATTGTATTTAGCCAAGGATACCCTTAACATTTTTCCCTTTACCAAATAACCATCGAGTTTTTTTTATGGCCATTAAAGCCTCCACCTTTTTTCCATATCTCACAAAGCCGAAAGAGTCATTTTCTGTTTTTCCTTATTTTTGAAGAGATATAAGCGTCTCTTACCTGCCCATACTCAGAAAGAGGTCCAAGAGCCATTCTTTGGACAT
>JAAKBH010001447.1:0-10000 GCA_019776075.1 Amaranthus palmeri | reverse complement strand
TTAACGTATCAAGAAGAGGTGAGAACTAGTCAAAAAGCTTATCTATGGATCATGGGTTCTTTGCCAAGTTATTTTAGTTCCAAAGTTTACTAATTAAGTTTGTTGAGATGATACATACCTTAAATGCATGATATTGATGGATGAGAAAGCTGGCTCGTGTACTTTTCTTTTGCTTCTTTTGACTGGAATTAGGATGAACACAAATTTTAAAAGTGTTCAATTAGATAAATTAATTACTTATATTGACCCATCTCTTAATAAAACGGTCGCATACAAGACGCGTTGATGATTAATAATATGTGTCAATCTAGCACTTAGCTATACTATTAGTTTTTAAGCAATCTCTTTCTTTTTACAAGGATTGAATATTCATTATTTCAAAACTCGTCTAAATAGAAGCCACTTAATACATATAAACTTAATAGCATTAATATAGAACACATAATATAACTAATAGAATAGGAGGTAGTATTTCTACAACAATATAAAACAAAGCTAGACTTGAACCTTATTCAACCATTAGGCGGATTCGAAATACTTGTATAAGGTGAGCCGAACCATCATCTCTCATGTATGCAAAACCAACTCAAAACCATGAACTACACAGGCACGAGCCTAAATTCTCCTTGTCGACCACCAAAATTAAACCAACTTAGTTTGGCAATGTCTATAGTCTTCCAATTATTTCTTGTTTAGATTTCACCATTTAGAACCTTTAAACCTACATTTAGCATCTTATGTAATTAAAATGCCTAGGGTTAAGATTAACTTGTTTAAATTAGACTCCGACTATGACATATACAAGCATATGAGTGATGTCAGGATTCTAAACTAGCAGAGATTAACTAGTCTTACACTAGTAAAAAAATAATCTAAAAACAAGTTAAATTTGTAATTTCTTATTGTAACCAAAATTAAACTATAACATTAATGTTCTTTTCATATGTTGAAAGGTGACAATAGTATCATATCATACATTATAATAAAAGCTTGGAAAATTCCAAGTGTCAATTTTTAAGAGAACTTACCTAAAATTTACTTATCGACTAAACTCTAAATACTAATAATATGACAATTGATTTTGAACAATATATCTACTATTAAAGTATCTTTTGACTAATATTTATTTATAGTTAATTTGAGTAAATTAAAGAATATAATATACTGCTTAATAGTATACTGTACTATATATCTACCTTGACTTGATTAAGACAAGAATGGTTCTAGGACTTTGCATTCAACTAATTTGCTCATCTAACACATATGCAAATAATGCACCATTAATAGTC
Organism: Amaranthus palmeri; assembly: GCA_019776075.1. Classification (NCBI taxonomy): domain Eukaryota; kingdom Viridiplantae; phylum Streptophyta; class Magnoliopsida; order Caryophyllales; family Amaranthaceae; genus Amaranthus; species Amaranthus palmeri. Next base: position 8,711 of record JAAKBH010001447.1, on the reverse strand, counting down.
ACCCATTTAGGATAAAATGGTTGACAAAGTCAAATTTAGATCCTTATAAAGTAAGGTGTTCTTAGGATGTTTTGTCGGCAAGAGATTTGTTAAAAATACAAATTAAAATGGCTTGTAGCAAAAAGCTATACTTCATAGTTCTTAATCTTATTGTTCTTTTTCTAAGTGTACATGGAAAACTTTCTACTAACTTTTACTCCTCTACTTGTCCTAATGCTCTCAATATTGTTAAGCAAGGGATTGCTAAAGCTATAAAGAAGGATGCTCGTGTTGGAGCCTCGATACTTCGATTGCACTTTCATGATTGCTTCGTTAATGTAAGTAATTATATTAGGGATGCGCTTTATCTATAAAATGGGTTTTTTTTATATATATAGTTTGTGTTAATTATATATATATTTACTGTGTTATGAATTGTGTAGGGTTGCGATGGATCACTTCTTCTAGATGATACATCGACTTTCCAAAGTGAGAAAACAGCAAGACCTAATAACAATTCTGTTCGTGGGTTTGGAGTAGTGGACGACATCAAGGCTAGTTTAGAGAAGGCATGTCCGGGAGTTGTCTCTTGCGCTGATATTCTTGCTATTGGAGCTCGTGACTCAGTTGTTTATGTAAGTTATTTTAAATGTTATTTTTCACTTTGTTATCGTAACCCTTTTCAGAAAATCTACTTACAATATGGGTAGGTACACACTAGTGTACATATACATTATACTATGCCAACAATTTTTGGATATAGTTAAACTAGCTATGTGAATATTGAATTCAGAATCTTTTTAAAAGTGACTTGCTTGATATTTTCTGATACAAAACCCGATTCTGTGTATTTTTTTATAATATTATTTTTTACTAAAAGTTAAAAAGTATGTTGTAATTAAAAATGCAGTATGGTGGTCCTTTTTGGAAAGTAAAGTTGGGAAGAAGAGACTCAAAAACAGCGAACAGAAGTGCAGCCAATGCATTTATCCCTCCACCTTCACTTGATCTTAATAATCTCACCTCTAATTTTGCCAACGTGGGTTTATCATTTAAAGATATGGTTGTTCTTTCTGGTATGTTTTTACTCCTTTTATTAATTAGTTCGTAGAAGGTCTCCTGAGAGACTGTCTATGGCATAGACAGCTCGTTCAAAAGCCCAACCCAATGGCTAACATGACTATTCAGTTACTCATCTAATAAATGAGTTGACCCATATTTACCCGTCTATGTTATAAATGGTCTATTAAAAATCTATTAAAAAAACATCTTTGTTAATCATCACTATATTTTATTTTTTATAAATTATAAAAGTTTATCTTATTATGGACAATAACCTTATGAATTAAACAATTATATTAATTAAAGTGTTAGAAGTACAATTAGTTTTGAGATAATTTTTTAAAGTGAAGTCACAATTTTCACAATAATACATTTTAAAGTTGATATTGACAAGTGATAACCGACAATAAACAAGATGTTATATATATTTAAATTAAATCATTTTAAATAAATGAGGTTTTGTACATACATACATATATATAATAGACATTGACAAGACTACCGGTAATTAATTATAACATACATAAATTAATAGTTAATGAGCATCACAAAGATCATCACAAAACTAAAATTTTGAAGATGCTTAACAAAAAAAATTATTCCGATTAAATTAAATGATAAGTAATAATTTCAAAAGAAAAAAATCAAAATTTAATGAATGTGGTGATGATTAGCACCACAATACAATTTACTATTGGATATAATATACTACCTCCTATTCAGCCTAAATGTCTCATTTTTTTTGACACTAGTCCCGTCACTATTAGTTTATATTTTACTCTTAATCTATAAGTTAAAAACATAGTCATGTGAGATATTGTTTTATTCGCTCTCAATACAGGAATTATTAATATCAAATTCTTATTATTTTTAATTAAGAATAATTTGAGATATTAAGGGTTAAATGTTGCCAAGTCAAGTGTGAAAAACTTAAATGGGACATTTAGGCTGAATAGGAGGGAGTATAACATGGTATGCCAATAATGTAATGTTTTCAGCTTGTCTTGTACGAAATCGTCTATAACAAGACGGACTCATAAAAATTCATCCATTTACGTTAGCGTACGAGATATACATAATATCATGAGTCAGCCCAATAGAGATAATATTCGTAACAGTATAGATATGGATGTGTAGGAGCGCACACTATTGGATTTGCAAGGTGCGTAAGTTTCCGGCCCCACATATACAACGACACAAACATAGACGCTTCCTTTGCCAAATCTCTTCAACAAAAATGCCCTCGAAGTGGAAACGATGCCGTTTTGCAACCACTAGATTACCAAACCAAATTTCGTTTCGACAACAAATACTACCAAAATTTAATGGTTAAAAAGGGTTTGCTACATTCAGATCAACAATTATTTAATGGAAATAAGGCTGATAAACTTGTTTTAAGGTTTGCTTCAAAACCAGGCCATTTCTTTGCTGAATTTGCTAAGAGTATGATTAATATGGGAAATATTAACCCGCTTACGGATTCTGACGGTGAAATTAGGCTTAATTGTCGTAAACCCAATTAGAATGTACGTACTTCGTTCAATTATGCGTTTTTTTAATAAATTATTGCGAATGTAATGAGGTGGCTCATCAGCTTGCAATTTAGGGATGATAGTAAGTTTTTGGGATGAAATGTGATAATAATCGTCTTTATTATTGTATTGGATTTTTCAGACATTTTTTTATAACGTTGAAGTGTTCATTATTATTGTTATGTGAATTGTCTTATATTGGAGAAAGAGAAGAGGATATGTTAATTTATAATTAAATAGTGTAATATATTTTTCATACTATTAATTATTTTTATAGTAGTGAACCTTCTTTGAATTTGTCTGAGTTACCTTTTCTTTTCTTTGTTTAAGTTACTTAGACCCATTTTTAAAGTTAAAGACAAATAACTAATGTACCTTTTCCATAAATTAATTTCTTCGCAAATTCTATCTAGGTGAAATCCATCTAAATTACCATACAAATATATTCAACTTTACATAAAATTTAAAATCTAAGAGTGAAGTCCATCTAAACCAATTTTACTCTAATATCGCATGCAAATGATTGGAATATTAAGAAAAGTGAGCAGAGTAATATTTTCTGAAAAAGTGAGAAAAATGTATAGATGAGATGAAAATATAAATTTAATTAATTAAAAAAAAGTGTAATTCCTTACAAAAAATGAAAATAAATCAGATTTATTAAATGGACTAAAATGAAAAAGAGGTAAATTTGTTGGGATGGAGAATATATATACATATATACTTTCTCCATTTTAAAATACTTATATTGATTATAACATATTATATTAAAAAATGTCACTATCAGCAGTAAATATAATAAAACAGAGGAAACTACACGTAGTTACAAAACAATGCAAGTCTATCTATTTACGTGTAAAGCAATGATTTAGCTAGGTAATGAAACAAAAGAAGATATTGTATATGTAGCTACAATTATGCAACAATTAAACATGAATTGGTTGGGTAGGACCAAGGACCTCATCACCCCTTATTACTTATTAGCACTGCTCAAGAAAATGAAACCTTACCAAGTCGCCATTTAGTGCTGGGCAGCTAACACCTATACTATTTGTAAACAACTTCCATGCATCTTCATTCATAACAACCCTATATAATTTTAAAAAAAGTTTTATGAGCTGGAAACTCTGTTGGTCGCGCTCTTTTTTATGGGTATGAGTTGCTGCTGTTCCTCTTTTTTTAGACTCTGTTCATTTTTTTGTATGAGCGGGATTAACTGGGTTGGAATAGGATGATGATGATGATGATGATGATAATGATATAATTAATTTTTTTTGCCTTATTAGTTTTTTCCCTCACTGGGTATGATGATGATGATTAGTTTTTTCCTTGTGTAATTATAATTAATTAGTGAAAGAAAAAGATTATAAAATAAAAAGGGAGTATTTAAAATGTCGAAGGAGAAACGAGTCTAATAAGTAACACTTTTTGGAAAAGGTGTTGACTTCGATTCACATTCAATCCTCTCATTCTTCGGCTTACAGCTATAGTGAAGAAACAATTGTATAAGATCATTAGTCGTTATTCCAAATCTTTTTTTTCTTAATCGATTAAATAAGTCATAATTATACTAATTTTTCATTATGTTTACTAATTTTTCATTATGTTGATACTAAACGAGGAATAAATATTTGTATAAATTAATTTCTATAATTTATGTCTTACATTAATGTTAACAATTATATTATTTTAAAATATCTTTGTAGTCTAGTTATTATTATTTTTTATTTTAAAATTTTGAAAGCAACCTAGTTGCTTCTACTACAATTAAGAGGATAGAAGCATAAAGTTTATAAATGTAAAAACATTCGAAATAAAAGCAAAGCAGCCAGGCCTACTACGCAAAGAAAAGTTCGTTATTGCCACCTATGGGAATTGGGAATTAGGATGTATTCGAATATGAATATGACATGATTGAGATGTTACTATTTATTTGGACCCTTCAATCTTAGCTTTATACTCCATTGATTACAATTTAGAATAAAGAAGCTAATAATGCACCAATAATATTACATTTTTCGGTGCTAATTACTCCCTCCGAATCATTTTAGATGTCTCATTTGGGTTTTCACGGTTATTTAGAGTGGTGTGGGGTCTATTAAAAAGGTGATAGTTGGGTATTTTAATTGATTAAATTAATTGTAAAGGTGGTAGTTGGGTATTGGAAATTGGAAAAGTGGGGGTATTTAGGTAAAAAAAAGGTAAACAAAAAAGGAAATGAGACAATTGATGTGATTTTGCCAAATAAGGAAATGAGACAACTAAAATAATTCGGAGGGAGTATTAAGTTATCTAATTAATTTTTCATCTCAACTCACACCCTATATATACAAGGTACAAGTTACCCGAATCCTATCTTGTGTGGAATATTAGAATTTAGATGTAAATGTGTAAAAACGGCTTAAAAGACGACATAATGACGATTACTGTGTCGTTACTATACGAATAATTTACTAGTACACTCACACAACAATTATAAGTCAAATTAAAAATATAAAAATTCGACGAGAGCAATTAAAATAAAATTTTCATATTCTACATTTCTTCTAATGCTTTGAGTTTTTGTTTATATTCTTATTTCGTTAAATATTTCTAAATATCGCGCTGGTCACTCAATTATTATATTAAATAACATAAAATATACTTCCTTGGTTTTGAAATATTCGCGACATTTTCGCTATTGACACCATCCATCGTTCAAGCTTATTTTATATATTGCGGCTAATGTGTAAGAAAATACATAGTCAAGTAGAATCTTGTTTGAATCGTCTAATCGCATACTTTCATAACATTAATTTTTTATAATTTTTAGACGTGTATAATTCAATAAATAAATGATCAAAATAACGCATTGGACTGCGCAAAAAGTCAAATGTAGCAAGTATAATGGAACGGAGGAAGTATATACTCCCTCCGAATCATTTTAGATGCCCCATTTCCTTATTTGGCAAAATAATTTTAATACCTCTACTTTTTCAATTCCCAATACCCAACTATTACCTTTACAATTAATTTAATCAATTAAAATACCCAACTACCACCTTTTTAATGGACCCCACACCACCTAATAACCGTGAAAACACAAATAAGACATCTAAAATGATTCGAAGAGAGTATCATATATCATCATCATCATGCCCAATGTTCCCGCACATAGATACTCTATGGTCAGGGTCCGGGAAAGGAAGGTCGACGGCGTCTCATACCCATAAGGAGAGGGCGGTCATAAGAGTCCTTCAACTCTAGAGGAGCCTTCAAGGATAGGACCTGCAAAAATCCGAAAACCTGCATCTTACACTCACGTTAGTCAAGTATATGGAGGGAGTATCATATATCCTCTAGACGAATATCCATATTAAAATTATTGATGTCTTTATTTTGTCTATTGCTTTTAAGCACCACACACCACATGATAATGTAGTTGACGAAGTCATGATCTAAATAGGATAAATAAGTCATAGTCGGCAAGCAATAGAGCGAGTGAGACTAGTCCAATATGGCTTTTATCAAACACTATTTTCTTTTACTCGTCATTTTTATCCTTTCTCTTAATGTTTATGCTAAGCTTTCAACTAATTTTTACTCTTCTACTTGCCCAAATGTTCTCAATATTATCAAGGAAGGAGTTGATCAAGCTATAAAAAAGGAGACTCGAGTTGGCGGCTCAATTCTTCGTCTGCATTTTCATGATTGTTTTGTCAATGTAAGCTAATTATAATTTAATATACTAATTTATTTTGTTTTTTGAACGAGTTATTATACTGGGTATAATGATGATGATTATGCGGTGATTAACAATGTGTTATATTTCATACTAATACATAGGGATGCGATGGATCAATCTTACTGGACGATACATCAACTTTCCAAAGTGAGAAAACAGCAGCACCTAATAATAACTCAGCTCGTGGATTTGAAGCTGTAGATCTTATCAAAGCTGAAGTAGAGAAAGCTTGCCCTGGAGTTGTATCGTGTGCTGATATACTTGCTATTATTGCTCGTGATGCTGTTGTTTATGTAAGTTTTGTTTAATTAAATACATAGTAAATTCAATACTCTTTTTTTGATTATGTAATAATTAATAGATAATTAAAGATATGAAATAAAAAATTGTAGTATGGAGGTCCCACATGGAAAGTAAGATTGGGAAGAAGAGATTCTGTAACAGCAAATAGAAGTGCAGCGAATGCATTCCTTCCTGGACCAAGCTTTGATCTTAATAATCTCACCACCAATTTTGCTAATGTTGGTTTATCCTTTAGAGATCTCATTGTTCTCTCTGGTAAGCTTTATAATTGGAGTAGTAATTCTTATTTTTTTCTAATAATTTTTTGTCTTTTTTTAGTGTCACATGATTTGCAAATCGACTTGCGAATTGCAAATCAAAAAAAGTAAATTATGGTCGAGGGAAAATAATTTTCATACTTTAGAATAAATAGTTAACTACATTTGACTCACTTTAAAATAGGATAATAAAAATGTTGATGTTGCTATTATTAAATTTAAGTCATATTTTTAAGAAAAATGTTTGCTAATTAATGATGAGTTAAAGAAGCATGATCATGAGTTATTTAATAAAAAACATTCTAGCAATGCCCCTTTAAAGGTAGTGTTTCATAAGAGGATCGGAAGAAAGTATTTTTCTTCTTCAATTCAAAAAAAAAAAAAACTATTGATATAACATATTCTTGTGGTATAAATAAAGTAAGAATTAAAATTATTTTCAGCCATAAAAAATTAAAGCACTTGAATTATGATATAGTTTTGCTAACATTTTAACGTTTTAATTTTTTTGATTATATTTCGAAAAAGTAATTTCTAAAATTTAAGAGAATTAAAAAAATAAAGGCATTTTGCTACCATGTTTTGGTTTTGAAATTTCAAAATATAATAAGACAAAACTTGAAAAATGATAGTAGTACAACTTTATTTGCAAAGGAAGTATAACCAATTAGCACAAGGAACACTTCTTTTTCATCTTTCTCATTTGCCCACTTGGCCGCCAAGGCGCCAATAATTGCTCATCATCTTATCATAATTTATTTTACAATAATTTCTGATCAATTAGTGTGATTTGTAAATTACCATAAAAATAATAAAATAAACAAAATTAAAAAAGTTAAATTAAAATCATAAAACTCTCACCCTATTAGATATCACATAAGAGTGATTTAAATTATCATCAAAACTAGAAAAGTCATCACAAAAGTTGATAATTGTCGATAAGCTAAAAGAAATGGAACATATACATAATACGTGTTTTGATTTATATAAATTTGTAGGGGCGCACACAATTGGACTAGCGAGGTGTGCAACATATCGAGCACATATCTACAATGACAACAATATCGATCCCGCCTTTGCGAAATCTCTCCAACAAACATGTCCACAAAACACCGGAAATAACAATACTTTACAGCCTTTAGATTACCAAACAAATTTTCGATTCGACGAAAAATATTATCAAAATTTAATTGCTAAAAAGGGTTTACTTCACTCAGATCAAGTGCTTTATAATGGGAATCAAAGGGCTGATTATGATGTTAAGAAGTATGCAAATGATCAATGTAAATTCTTCAAAGCCTTTGCTAAGAGTATGGTTAGGATGGGTAATATTAAGCCACTTACCGGAACTGATGGAGAAATTAGGCTTAATTGTCGTAAGGCTAATTAGATAATTTTTTTAATGATATTATTATTTACTTTTTTAAAGGTAATTATTATTTAAGTACTAATTAAGTGAAATCTTGATAATATATTGTTTGTTTTTTGTGGTGTTTATATCTTTTTGTATAGAGATATTTATTAATGTTATAATTGTGGAAAATAGCTTTGTAAGTTTATGAAATTCGTTAATAAATGTGTGTCATATTAACATGAAATAAATTTTTTTTATCATGCTTCTTTTTTGATAAATTAGTATATAATAAAATTATTAACATTCAATTAATTGCTTTTTTTTGGAGACTACTAATCCATTCTTAATTTTTCTCTCATTGCTTCACATATTTTTAGAAGCAATTTCAAAAGTATGTATATATATATATATATATATATATATATATATATATATATATATATATATATATATATATATATATATATATATATATATATATATATATATATATCTATATA
>JAAKBH010001446.1:0-11613 GCA_019776075.1 Amaranthus palmeri | reverse complement strand
AATGCCTTGTCCAGAGTGCGCTTAGAGAGGAAATCGAGGAGATGGGCATTGAGTTAGTAGAACATGGGGTAGTGGCATCGATTATGGAGGTGATGTCTGATTTGTTTGAGGAGATTAGGGTGAAGCAGACTGAGTATACACACCTGGTGGAGAAGGCCTCACTAGTGGTGGAAACACCCGACCCACATTTTAGCATACACGAGGATGGTAGTCTGAGATACGACGATAGATGGTGTGTCCCTAACGACACAGATCAACGTACTCGTATTCTGAGGGAAGCGCATAGTTCATGTTTCTCCATACACCCGGGCACGGACAAGATGTACCAGGATCTTAGGAGAACATTTTGGTGGCATGGTATGAAGAGGGACGTCATTAGCTTCGTTTCCAAATGCCTGACCTGCCAGAAGGTCAAGATAGACCACCGTCGACCTCAAGGGTTGCTCCACCCTTTGCCGATACCCGATTGGAAGTGGGAATCGATATCGATGGACTTTGTGTGTGGGTTGCCTAGGACTGCAAAAGGCAACAACATGATTTGGGTTATAGTTGATCGACTGACCAAGTCAGCACATTTCATTCCGATGAAGGATACCTGGAACAAGCACCAGTTGGCTTTAGCTTATCGCCAGCAAGTGGTGAGACATCACGGAGTCCCTCGAGATATAGTGTCAAATAGAGATGCTAGGTTTTTGTCTAACTTTTGGCAAAAGCTACAGGATTCTTTGGGTACTGAGTTGCGTATGAGCATCGCGTTTCACCCAGCTACAGACGGACAGACCGAGCGGACTATACAGACACTTGAGGATATGCTGCGAGCTTGTGTCTTAGATTTTGGGGGCTCATGGGACAAAAAAGTTGGATATGATAGAGTTCTCGTATAATAACAGTTATCATACGAGCATCGGGATGGCACCATTCGAGGCACTTTATGGTCGTAGTTGTCGTAGCCTCGTTTGTTGGGACGATAGTTCGGATACAGTAGCTGTGGGACCGCCTTTGATTCAGGAGATGATTGAGCAAGTCCAGCTGATACGTAAGAGGATGAGAGCAGCTCAGGATAGGCAGAAAAGTTACGCAGACCAACGACGTCGACCTCTTGAGTTTCGAGTCGGAGATAAGGTCTTCCTACGAGTTTCACCGACTAGAGGTGTGATGAGGTTTGGGAAGAAGGGAAAGCTCAGTCCGAGATACATTGGACCATACGAGATCTTGGAGCGCATAGGCGAGGTAGCGTATCGACTTGCGTTACCTGCGTCTATTGAGCGAGTGCATGGCGTATTTCATGTATCTCAGCTAAGGTAGTACATTCGAGATGATTCGCACGTTCTACAGCCCGAGCAGCTGAGTTTAGATGACACCTTACAATATGAGGAGACTCTCGTACAGAACTTAGATCGGAAGACGCGCGATACACGTCAGGGTAGCGTAGCGATCGTAAAGGTGTTATGGTCGAATCACGTCACCGAAGAGGCCACGTGGGAGGCTGAAGATGTTATGAGACGTGATTACCCCTGGTTGTTCGCTCAGGTATTCTATGTTTTATCGTTTTATAGTTGTTGCATCTCCTTAGTCCTGAGAGTTAAGTTCGAGGACGAACTTTATTCTAAGTTGGGTAGAATTGTAAGATTTTAGATTAGTACTAAGTCTTGTTGCTAGTCCTTAAGTTTGGTTGGTTGTTTGGTTAACGTAGTCAGTTGGCGATAGTAGATTCTTTTAACGCGCAGAATATGAGAATTAAACATAGTTGTATGTTAGCTGATCTTTTGTGTATGTGTTTGAAACTTGGTTTAACTTCGAGGGCGAAGTTTATTTCAAGTTGGGTAGAATGTAACATTCGAGAAATTTAATCGAAAATTTAAAATAAATAAAATAATAAAATAAATTATATAATTCGATATTGACACGTGGAGTGCGAATATTTATATGGGCTAGTGTAATAATAATAATAATAATAATAATAATAATAATAATAATAATAATAATAATAATTATTATTATTATTATTATTATTATTATTATTATAAAAAAAATGAAAACAAAATAAACAAAACCCAACCAAAAACCCATTCACTCTCTCACTCACGTACAAACCAAAATCCCACTTATTTCCTTTTCTTCTTCGTGGTAGCACAAACAGAACAAAAACTCAGAGAACCAACCTACCTTCATCTTCGCTCTCGCACAAAAACCGCAGGACACCATTTTCACGCACCATTATTGCTGAAGTTCTTCAAGAAATGGTTCGATCTTTCTCTCAATCGACATTTCTTATCTGAAATCAAGTCGAAAATGCTCCATTTCTCCTTATGCTCGAATTAGGGCAAAGTAAGTACTCTTCTTCATCCTTGTTTGTTCTATGAAGATTATAGCTTATTGACTCTTATTTCTCACTTTTCTTTGAATTCGAACCCTAATTTGTGTAGACATTCGAATTTGGCCTTCTTGACCTAATTTCTACCGAAAATAAGGGGACATTTGAATGAGTCTTGGTCTGGTTGATTAGGTGTCGAATTCAAGCCGAATATCGACCCTTTGAATCCGATATTTTTTCGTCTTGCTGCTGTGAACAAAAGGTAACCCTTCTTGGACTTCTTTTTCAATTTATCATTACAATTATACTCTTATTTTGTGATACTCATTAGTATATTCTTTAAAATCATGTATTAAACCTAATTTTGATGAATCTTGAAATTATGAGTTAATTAGTTATGAGTCGTATTAAGAAAATTAGGAAAAATGTGTAAATATGGGATGATGATAATTTAATATTGTTTGATTTTAATAGTAGATTATTTAATGTCTTGGTTTTATTAGGTTAGTGATGAATATGTTTGATTATGAGTATTATGGAAATTATTGTGAATAGCTGGAATCTTGGTATGAGTTAGTGGTACTCTTGGTTGGGTATGATGATAAAATGATTGAGTGAGTTCGTTATTAGTGTCTTGGTCATATTGGAGTCTTGTTTTGGTATGAATTGTTAAATTGGAGGATACTAAGAAAATTGTGGAGTCATACGATCTTTATAGGAAGATAAACTAGTCTAGGGCATGGTTATTATAACTGATGGTATTATGGAAGTTAGAATTAGTAACTTGTGTACTTTTTTGAAATTCGAGATACTAGAATAAAAGCTTGAACTAAGTCGCAGTCGTAGGGGGAGATGCATCGAGTCATATAACCTAGTTTGTAGTATAGAATCCTGTGTGCCAGTGTGTGATTTATAATTGTTTGCACCAGGAGGCGACTACGTCGAGGAACCCTTTTAGTCAGCTGCGGTGAATCGATCTTGGCTAGCAGAAGCGTCGAAAATGGTGAGTAGTAACAGTCCCTAAAATGGGTCTGGCCAGACTACTATTTTGAAAGGTTTCTTTATCAAATTGTTTTGAATTGATGTTTATTGATGATGAACTGATTATGAATGATTATGATATGGTTAATGGATCGAGCTGCAAGCTGGCAATTGACGGAGTTGAGGAACATTGTTCCCTACTCCCTGTTTTTGAGGTGAATTGTCATTCAAATATTGACTAGCCTCACCCGAGAGCAACATAGTCATAGAGCTATGGGGCACCTCTCAAACTAGACTCCCTGTGCGCACATATATCTAGGGAAAAGATGTTGCTTTTAAACCTATGTTTTGAACTGCAATGTTTTGTGTTTTGGATTGTTACTTCTCATTCAGTTTATCTGATTCCCTATTGTTTTCATCTTTTAGATTGCTTACAGATCGGAACCGGTCGGGAACAACGGGGTAACGGAGTTGATTAGAGCTTCAAGGATGTTAGCATGAGCTGAGCACCTAGAGTTGTTAGTTTTGTATTAGGTTTTGGCAATTGTATATTGGTTTAGACTGTATTGGCCATGTTAGACCCTTATGAAGACTTTTATGATTGCTTTATGATTTAGATAGATGTTTGGATTGGAAATTAGCTGATTTAGTTATGATTTAGAACTAAAGAATCTTTTGCGCAAGTTTGGAATTGAGATTTGAATTTTTGGGTTAGTAATTCCCGTGATGACTTGACTTGCTCAGTCAACGGTAAGTCGGGTTGTTAAATAATATCAAATCTTATTTTTTTGTGTGGATGAGGACTTAGTTAAATATGCTCTGAATTTCTTTTTTTTTTAGTGTGGTTTTGTAGTGTAATGTAATGGGTTTTTATAGGGGAAAAATGTGTAATGAAATAAAGCTAAAAATAATATCAAATCTTATTTTTTTGTGTGGAAGAGTGCTAAGTTGAATGTGCTCTAATTTTCTTTTTTTTTTAGTGTAGTTTTGTAGTGTAATGTAATGGGTTTTTATAGGGGAGAAATGTGTAATAAAATGAAGCTAAAAATAATATCAAATCTTATTTTTTGTGTGTGTGTGGATGAGAGCTAAGTTGAAATTGCTCTGATTTTCTTTTTGTTTTTAGTGTGGTATTGTAGTGTAATGTAATGAATTTTTATATATGAAAGAAACGTGTAATGAAATGAAGCTAAAAATAATATCAAATCTTACTTTATTTTGTGTGGATGAGTACTAAGTTGAATTTGCTAAGATTTTCTTTTTTTTAGTGTGGTTTTGTAGTGTAATGTAATGGGTTTTTATAGGGGAGAAATGTGTAATAAATGAAGCTAAAAATAATATTGAATCTTATATTTTTTTTGTGTGGATGAGTGCTAAGTTAAATTTGCTCTGATTTTCTTTTTTTTTTTTAGTGTGGTTTTGTAGTGTAATGTAATGGGGTTTTATAGGGGAGAAATGTGTAATGAAATGAAGCTAAAAATATTATCAAATCTTATTTTTTTGTGTGGATGAGTGCTAAGTTGAATTTGCTCTGATTTTCCTTTTTTTTAGTGTGGTTTTGTAGTATAATGTAATGTGTTTTTATAGGGGAGAAATGTGTAATGAAATGAAGCTAAAAATAATATCAAATCTTATTTTTTTGTGTGGATGAGTGCTAAGTTGAATTTGCTCTGATTTTCCTTTTTTTAGTGTGGTTTTGTAGTGTAATATAATGAATTTTTATATATGAAAGAAATGTGTCATGAAATGAAGCTAAAAATAATATCAAATCTTATTTTATTTTGTGTGCATGAGTACTAAGTTGAAATTGCTCTGTTTTCTTTTTTTTACTGTGGTTTTGTAGTGTAATGTAATGGGTTTTTATAGGGGAGAAATGTGTAATAAAATCAAGCTAAAAAGAATATCAAATCTTATTTTTTTTTTTTGTGTTGATGAGTACTAAGTTAAATTTGCTCTGATTTTGTTTTTTTAGTGTGGTTTTGTAGTGTAATGTAATGGGTTTTTATAGGGGAGAAATGTGTAATAAATGAAGCTAAAAATAAGATCAAATCTTTTTTTTTTTTTTTTTTTTGTGTGGATGAGTGCAAAGTTAAATTTGCTCCGATTTTCTTTTTTTTTTTTAGTGTGGTTTTGTAGTGTAATGTAATGGGGTTTTATAGGGGAGATATGTGTAATGAAATGAATTGTAAAATATTATCAAATCTTATTTTTGTTGTGTGGATGAGTGCTAAGTTAAATTTGCTCAGATTTTCCTTTTTTAGTGTGGTTTTGTAGTGTAATGTAATGGGTTTTTATTAGGGAGAAATGTGTTATGAAATGAAGCTAAAAATAATATCAAATCTTATTTTTTATTTGTGGATGAGTGTTAAGTTGAATTTGCTCTGATTTTCCATTTTTTTAGTGTGGTTTTGTAGTGTAATGGGTTTTTATTAGGGAGAAATGTGTAATGAAATGAAGCTAAAAATAATATCAAATCATATTTTTTTTGTGTCGATTATTGCTAAGTTGAATTTGCTCTGATTTTCTTTATTTTTTAGTGTGGTTTTGTAGTGTTATGTAATGGGTTTTTATAGTGGAGAAATGTGTAATAAAACGAAGTTAAAAATAATATCAAATCTTACTTTATTTTGTGTGGATGAGTGCTAAGTTGAATTTGCTCTGATTTTCTTTTTTTAACGTGGTTTTGTAGTATAATGTAATGGGTTTTTCTAAGGGAAAAATGTGTAATGAATAAACCTAAAAATAATTTCAAATCTTATTATTTTTTTGTGGATGAGTGCTAAGTTGAATTTGCTTTGATTTTCCTTTTTTTTGTGTGATTTTGTAGTGTAATGTAATGAATTTTTATATATGAAAGAAATGTGTAATGAAATGAAGCTAAAAATAATATCAAATCTGATTTTATTTTGTGTGCATGAGTGGTAAGTTGAATTTGTTCTGATTTTCTTTATTTTAGTGTGGTTTTGTAGTATACTGTAATGGGTTTTTATAGTGGAGTAATGTGTAATAAAATGAAGGTAAAAATAATATCAAATCTTATTTTTTTTTTTTGTGTGGATGAGTGCTAATTTGAATTTGCTCTGATTTTCTTTTTTTTTTTAGTGTGGTGTTGTAGTGTAATGTAATGAATTTTTATATGTGAAAGAAACGTGTAATGAAATGAAGCTAAGATTATTATCAAATCTTATTTTTTTTGTGTGGATGAGTGCTAAGTTGAATTTGCTCTGATTTTCCCTTTTTTAGTGTGGTTTTGTAGTATAATGTAATGAGTTTTTACAAGGGAGAAATGTGTAATGAAATGAAGCTAAAAAAAATATCAAATCTTATTTTTTTTTTTTTTGTGGATGAGTGCTAAGTTGAATTTTCTTTGATTTTCCTTTTTTTAGTGTGGTTTTGTAATGTAATATAATGAGTTTTTATATATGAAAGAAATGTGTCATGAAATGAAGCTAAAAATAATATCAAATTTTATTTTATTTTGTGTGCAAGAGTGCTAAGTTGAATTTGCTCTGATTTTCTTTTTTTTTAGTATGGTTTTGTAGTGTAATGTAATCGATTTTTATAGGGGAGAAATGTGTAATAAATGAAGCTAAAAATAATATCAAATCTTTTTTTTTTTTTTTGTGGATGAGGACTTAGTTAAATTTGCTCTGATTTTGTTTTTTTTAGTGTGGTTTTGTAGTGTAATGTAATGGGTTTTTATAGGTGACAAATGTGTAATAAATGAAGCTAAAAATAATAACAAATCTTTTTTTTTTGTGTGTGGATGAGGACTTAGTTAAATTTGCTTTGATTTTCTTTTTTTTAGTGTGGTTTTGTAGTGTAATGTAATGGGGTTTTATAGGGGAGAAATGTGTAATGAAATGAAGCTAAAATATTATCAAATCTTATTTTTTTTGTCTGGATGAGTGCTAAGTTGAATTTGCTCTGATTTTCCTTTTTTAGAGTGGTTTTGTAGTGTAATGTAATGGGTTTTTATAAGGGAGAAATGTGTAAGGAAATGAAGCTAAAATTAATATCAAATCTTTTTTTTTTTTTTGTGGATGAGTGCTAAGTTGAATTTGCTCTGATTTTCATTTTTTTTAGTGTAGTTTTGTAGTGTAATGTAATGGGTTTTTATTGGGGAGAAATGTGTAATGAATTGAAGCTAAAAATAATATCAAATCTTATTTTTTTTTTGTGGATTATCGCTAAGGTTAATTTGCTCTGATTTTCTTTCTTTTTTAGTGTGGTTTTGTAATGTTATGTAATGGGTTTTTATAGGGGAGAAATGTGTAATGAAATGAAGCTAAAAATAATATCAAATCTTTTTTTTTTGTGGATAAGTGCTAAGTTAAATTTTCTCTGATTTTCTTTTTTTTAGTGTGGTTTTGTAGTGTAATATAATGAATTTTTATATATGAAAGAAATGTGTAATGAAATGAAGCTAAAAATAATATCAAATCTTATTTTTTATGTGTGGATGAGTGCTAAGGTTAATTTGCTCTGATTTTCTTCTTTTTTTGTGTGGTTTTGTAGTTTAATGTAATAAATTTTTATATATGAAAGAAATGTGTAATGAAATGAAGCTAAAAATAATATCAAATCTTATTTTATTTGGTGTGGATGAGTGCTAAGGTTAATTTGCTCTGATTTTCTTCGTTTTTTGTGTGGCTTTGTAGTGTAATGTAATGAATTTTTATATATGAAAGAAATGTGTAATGTAATGAAGCTAAAAATAATATCAAATCTTATTTTATTTGGTGTGAATGAGTGCTAAGTTCAATTTGCTCTGATTTTTTTTTTCGTGTGGTTTTATAGTGTAATTTAATAAATTTTTTATATATGAAAGAAATGTGTAATGAAATGAAGCTAAAAATAATATCAAATCTTAATTTATTTTGTGAGAATGAGTGCTATATTGAATTTGCTCTGATTTTCTTTCTTTTTTAGTGTGGTTTTGTAGTGTAATGTAATGAGTTTTTATATGGGAGAAAATGTGTAATAAATGAAGCTAAAATAATATCAAATCTTATTTTTTTTATTTGGATCAGTGCTAAGTTATATTTGCTATATGATTTTCTTTTTTTTAGTGTGGTTTGGTAGTATAATTTAATGGGTTTTTATAGGGGAGAAATGTGTAATGAAATGAAGCTAAAAATCATATCAAATCTTTTTTTTTTGTGGATGAGTTCTAAATTAAATTTGTTCTGATTTTCTTTTTTTAGTGTGGTTTTTTCACTACAAAAAAACACGGAGTTTTTCGACGGAAAAACATAGGTTTTTTCGACGCTTTTAAGCGTCGAAAAATATTTTTTCGACGCTTGCCGAAGCGTCGAAAAAAATGGCGTAACAAATCTTCGACGCTTTTTTTTCGACGCTTATTTTCGTCTAAAACATTATGTTTTTCCGACGCTTTTAGCCGTAGAAAATAAGATCTGGCGCCCTAAAAATAAACTACTATTTTAACATTTTCGACGCTTTAAAGCGTCGAAAATATTTTGCACCTTAAATTATACTACATTTTTTTAGTGTTTTAGACGCTTTAAAGCGTCGAAAAAAACTCATTTTTTTAGACGCTTTAAAGCGTCGAAAAAACTCATTTTTTTAGACGCTTTTAAGTGTCGAAATTGTTAATATTTTAGACGCTTTTAAGCGTCGAAAATGCTTAATATTTTAGACGCTTTTATACGTCTAAATGAAACTAAAGCCATAATTATCTATCATTACCCCAATATGCATTAGTCTTTTCCTTACTATATAAAATTAATCACACATACATAATTACCAACAATTATCGTACTAAATCCATCATTTCCACAAAAGTATTAGAATTCGATATTCATACACGCATATACATTCGTCGATGTAGCAAAAGGCATAATATATATATTCATATACATTCGTTGAAGTTAAATAGAGCAAAATATAAATGTTTGTCAAAAGTTAAAAGGCCTCCAAATATGTTGTCATTATGTTACATCATAAAGATGATAATATTCGATGTTGTGCCGTGTCATCTCCAAATGAAGGATCAAACGCAACAGACGTTATCCCATGATCTGCGCCTATGAATCCTGCAACAATAAACAAGAAACAAATGAACATAAAAAAAAAAATCTCACGAAACAAAAACATGCCAAATGAAATTTACATCCCACATTTAAGTTAGGATAACAAACATACCAGTAACATATATGACAAGCATACCAGTAACATATATGTCTTCAATATAATACAAAAAAAAAATCTCAAAGAAACAAAAACATGCCAAACGAGGGGATAATCATTAGGTTTAAATAGCTAAAATAAAATCTTTAGGTTTAAATAGCTAAAATCATTAGACTCAAGTGCCTGCAATGGGGGGATAATGGGACCTATGTACCTGCTTGAACCAGGATTAGAAGTTGATTAAACCATGATGTAGTTGAAAGAAAAGACAGAGGCAGCAGCTCCTCCCAACAACTACACAACGACAGCCCGTAGCAGCTCCTCGCAATAGCTCCTCTCAAAAGCTATTACACATTGATAGCCCACAACTCCTAACAACAGCAGCTGCATATCAAGAAGATAAGAAATAGCAACAATAGTATTTTCTTTCTGACATATACAACAAAATAAGCAGCAAAAGTCAGAACAGACTTGACCATTGATTAAATTACTATTAGTTTAGTAAAGTGTAAACAACAATTCTATGTAGGATCGAAATCAACTGGTGAGATCGGATCGTTGGATCGAGCACAGGCATAAAGTAAAATGAAGAGTACGAGTAACATAATCTACAAACACAAAAATTTCAAACAAACTAAAAGCCTAACTAATATTAGCAATTTACCACCATAATAATAAGCAAATAGTCTACAAAACAATCAAGCATCAAAATTTTAACACACCACTTTATCATAAAACATCAAAATATAAAATTTTACCCTCTTAGTAACATTCGAGGATGAGTAGCACAACCTCGCTTATAGCTCGAACCCTACACGACACTGAATCTTCTAATAGCTTCTCCATTCACATATACATTGTATATAATGACATAAATGTTTAAAAACAACAAAAAATATAAAGTGAAGGTTGACTAACTATCAAACCTTAAGAAAGTATGTAGCACAATTTGCATCAACACATTCAACAAACAGCAAGAAGTGCTTCAACTTTAACACAACTAGTTAAGTGTTAACCACATACTAATACTAAAGATCAAACATAATCCAAAAAAAAAACCCAATCCAAATTCAATTCAAATGGGGCTAATTAAAGCAAAGATTAGGAGACATACTGACGCATTAGGGGCGGAAGTAGCGAGAGCAAGACCAGCAAGTTTAGTAGCATCAATAGCAAAGATTAGGAGACATACAGAGGAAACGCTCACCTGAGAAATTTCGAACCTGAACAAAATCATGCAACTCTTGGCCGAATAGCTCGTCGTCTCAAACCCACCAAACTAACCTAGAAAATACAAAACTCATCATTATTTTCTCCCTATGCCCTAAACAAAGCTCATATACTAGTAATTGTACATGAAAATGGCAGAAATTGAAAAGGCCTTCATCGCAGGAGCCAATCTTAAAAAATATTACAAGTAAATCCAATTTATGCATCACAAAAGTGTTATCCATCAACATAAAAATGGTAAAAACAGAAGCATTATTACATTTAGTTGCATATTCTTGAAAACCCATTTCATCCAACCAACTAATGAAACCAAATTTACTTACTTGAAGTAAAATGAAGGCAAAATTATTTAAGAACATGAGACCCAAATGTAAAAGTGGTTAATTGGTAACTGCAAAAAATGAATCGAGTATGATTGATTAATAATCGGCAATTTAGATTAATCTAGAATAATAATAAAGAATAGAGAAGGACTTACATATCAATGAGGAAAAATGATTCCAAGCAAACAATTTCATCTTCTTGATCTTTATCCATTGTTGGGTCTTTGAATTTCAATGCTTGAAATTTGAAACCCTATGCTTGTGGAAGCCTAAAGGTTAAAGAGCAGTTCCCTAGATTGAAGTTTACGGCTGTGCAAAACAATAAATGATACTATCATGTATGTGCATCCTAATTTCTACCATAATTTAATTTAGGTCAAAATCGCATAAAAATAGGTTGAATTATAAAATCAACTAGTCTCTACACTGAAGATTTAGAGCAATTAAATTCCAATTCTGAAGGCCAAACTGAAGAACAAGTTGTTTAAGTTATCATCTTCAGTAGGTTTCCAATGGCCTCTAGAAATTTACAGAGAATTGAAAAAAACAAATAACACCATACCTGAACAGTGCTGCCGGCCGGGAACAAATAGTGTCGGTTTGGAAACTGATTTC
>JAAKBH010001445.1:0-11833 GCA_019776075.1 Amaranthus palmeri | reverse complement strand
AGGGGGATTGGGATTCATCAATGAGAGGGGCAATAACCTCTCTGAGCCGTAAAGAAAGTAGCTTGGCTATGATTTTATACAGGGCCCCGACCACACTGATTGGTCGAAAATCATCAATGGAGCCTGGAGTTGCCACTTTAGGAATCAATGTGACCCAAGTGACATTAATATCTCTAGCATTAGTCCCATTCTCCAAAAAGTCTATGACAAAAGCAAATATATCATCCTGTATCCAGTCCCACATCTCTCGAATGTATCTGAAGTTAAAACCATCGTATCCAGGGGCTTTATCTATCCCACATGCCCAGACTGCAGCCTTAACCTCCTCCCTCGACGGCATAGACTCAAGGAATACATTTTGGTCCCCAGACACCCTTGGATGATCCCCAAAGTCATAAGTGAGTTCCGGAATATCCTCTTGTCTAAATCTGGCTGTCATATACCGATTAATCTCCGCTCTCAAGTTATCAACCCCAGAAACCAGCTGGCCATCTATCATTAACTTTGTCACTTCGTTTCTCTTCCGTCGGATCATGGTAGAGGCATGGAAGAATTTACTATTATGATCTTTGAGACTGAGCCCATAAGTTCGGGCCTTCTGTCTCCAGATCCGCTCCCGTCGAATCATCCAGGTATTAAGGTGGCTCTGTATCGCTCTAAGGCGTGCTGTTTGCTCTCCATCCAAAGGACCAGACTCACCCAGAAGTTGTAAATCATGAGCCTCCTTCTCAAGGCACGAAATTCTGCGATCCATCCCCTCAAATTTCTCCTTGCTCCAAGTGCGTAGGGGCCCCTTCAGAGCTTTCAATTTGGTAACAATGCTCATATTAGGCAAGTTAGCCCATTCCCTGCCAAGAAACTCCTTAAACTCCGGGTGAAGGAACCAACTATCAAATGCTCGAAAGGGTTTAGGGCCCCAATTCACCCCTGTGACAAGGGACACTAGTAACGGATTATGGTCTGAGAAGCTTCTCTTGAGCCCTTCTAAGCGAAGATCCGGGAAAGTAACAATCCATTCATTGCTACAGAGGCATCTATCCAGCCTACTCTGGGAATCGAGCCTACCCCAAGTATATCTGATACCATGTAGTGGGATGTCGATAAGGTGGAGATCCTGAACCCAATCCCGAAACTCCCTGATGCCCAAGTCATTCCTAAAGGTGCCCTCCCTTTCCCCATGGTGTAGCACTTCATTGAAGTCTCCTATCACGAGTGTGGGCTTACCCATACTATCAATCACTGCCTTCAACTCCATATACATCGCTGCACGTTCCCTCCTATCACAAGACCCATAGACAATACATACACAACAGTGGAAATTGCTCTTCAAAACACAGCCCTCAAGGACAATCCATCTAGCACTAATTAGCCTCTGAGACACCTGAAACAAACTCGTATCCCAGACACCCACGAGGCCCCCACTATGAGTATCCGAGGCCAGCGCCTCGCACCAGTCAAAGCCATCGTAACCCCACATGCGTCTGACCCGTCGATTGAAAGACCGTCGGTGTTTAGTTTCTACGAGTCCCATCAACCCAATTCTATGCTGACGAATCAAGGATCTAATAGTAATACACCGTTCCCCCTTCCCTAGCCCTCTAACATTCCAAAACAACAGATTCATAAAAGTACAATATTACACCAAAAAATAATCAACATCTTACCGAACCACACTCGAGGTGTTCCCCATCACTTGGACTCGCTTGGATCGTCGCAGCTCCCCATGCACATCGTACTCACTATAACGTCGATGACGACCAATACCAAGTGTCTGAGCAGTGTTCCAGGTCACCCCAACTTCTCCCGAGCAAACTGATGGTGTAGAAGGTACAGACAATGTGTCAGGTAAAGAACAAGCCACTCTCTTCGGTCTACCTCGTGGACGTTTGACTTGGCTTACTTCCAACACCCCTTTATCCACATCCCCCAAGGCTATCGAGCATTCAATTGTGGCAATAGGATCAAAACGGTCAACCCCTAGATGTGGGGCTGGGCATGATGATGGGCCCACCACACAAACATCCGGTGACGGTAAGGACTGATTCCCATTATCCCTGGCACTCCCATCTCTCCACTGGCTGCTGGTTTCACTCGATTCCAATGTATCCACTATGTTCGTCCTTCCTTCTTCAACTTCGTGTCTCCCCAGTTCAACTCCATCACTGTCATGATAAGCTTCTTCCTCATTAGCCTCAACCTCCACATCATTAGCATCGTCCATGTCGTCCATAGCTGCCAAGACATTAGGGACCTCCGGACCCTCCTCCACTGCATCCTCACCATCACTATATTCCACATCTGAATCCTCCACATGATCAAAGTCGCACCCTACACATTCACTAGGCGCCAATTCGGTGACCCAAACCAAGCTCGATCCCATCTCCCATTTAACCTCTACATGCTCTTCAATTTTGTTCCTACATGTAGTTTCAACGAGCAATCTAGCCGACGTAAGACTATTGACACCATGGAACACGTCCACAGTCCGTAGAACCGTACCCCATGTCGCACCAAGCCTTCGATAGTTTCCCTCACTACAACATGTGGGTGGGACGCCTGTACATTTTAGCCAAACCAACCTCGACCCCAATTGCTCCTCACCTGCCCACTTTCGAACCTTAATGAATATCCGATGTAGTGGTGATTGCTCTTCCAGTGCCTTTGCCAAAGTAGCTTCGTCTTCAAAGAAGATTATCAACTTATGTGGTGTGATGGAAGATACACCCATTATGGGTAAGTCTACTCCATCTAGCATGGCGTCTACTGATACTCCATCAAGTAGATTTTCAGACGTGGCAACTATAGCTTTAGCTAGCTTTTCAACCACCATAGGATTTTCATGTAGATTGATCACCACCCTCCTATGGCGGCTGCCCTTCTGTGTGGGCTGTGGTGTGTTTACAGTTTCCCGCTGCCTACCTCTTACAACCTCCGCATATTGCCGTGCATCCCGAAACGCCGGTGACGTAATCGGTGTCCTTTGTCGCTCCCTCTCCCGCCGGTGTCCCTCAAGAGTGCGTGTGGACTTACCAACATTATCTTTTTTGGAGTACTGTGCCCAAGAAACGTACAGCTTCCGACCAAAGAACCTCATACCATTACATTTTTGAATTGCACGATTCCCTTCTTCCCGTGTTTCAAACCGTACAAAGCCAAACGAACCCGTCTTGTTCGTTCTTCTTTTTCTTGAGACGAAGCAATCCACCACTTTACCCGATTCTTTGAACAGCTTCTTTAAGTCCATATTTACCACCGTCGCGGATAGGTTGTCGATGAACAAAGTTACATTGCCGCCGTTTGTGCCATCCAAGCGTGAGACCGGAGGCTCCCGAGGTCCGTCTCCCCAACGGGAACCGGAGTACCCCCGATGACCACCACGGTACTCGACATTGGAGGGCTGTGGATTCTGCAACCGGCTGTGATGATTGTAATCCTCTTCATGTTGTCGTCGTCGGTGGGTTTGGATGTGTACCTGCTGCCCAGAAGACGGCTGCCGTCCTTCACCATGCTCACCAACAATGGTGGACTCATACCTGTCGATGGGTACCTGATTGGCAGGGTGTTGGTGTGTGTTTTTTCTCGTTACGCCGCCTGCAACAGCTGCAGTCCTGCCATGTCCCCCGTACCTATTTTGCTGATTCTTGAAATTCTTGGAGATTCTCTCTCTAAGTTTCTCTCTCATCTTTATATATATATATATATATATATATATATATATATATATATATATATATATATATATATATATATATATATATATATATATATATATATATATATATATATATATATATATATATATATATATATATATATATATATATATATATATATATATATATATATATATATATATATATATATATATATATCTATATATATATATATATATATATATTTCGCAAATTAGGGAGATATATAATGAAAGTGAAGGAAAAAGAACACTGAAACTCGGAAACCCAAAACCCCGCCGGCATAAAAAACCTCGCGAGGGAAAAAAGCCATTGGAGAGAAAGGACTGAGAATCAGGCCACCCAAAACAGCATAGGGGTGGACTATGCCCAAAAACAAAAAATCACAAAAATACACCAAAAACACAGAAATTCTATCCCCTTACACCCACACCTATATCTGGTACCACCATACACAAAAAGAAAAATAAGAAGAGCTATCTCTACAGATATAACACCAAGACTCCATAGGCTATAATATGATGGCTTCAATATTATGAATGAAATCCTGATGAGAGTGCAAAGAAACGCCCAAGATCTCTTTTGTCCATGAGCAGATTCTGATCTTCAAGCTATAAATAAACTACTATTGATTAGGTACTTTGGATACAAATTTTGAGGCACTTCTTTCGAACCATAAGGACCATATGACGCATCTAAAGATTAATAGCCACAGTTTCTTCCATCTTCTATTCGACACTAGCCCACACCATTGTAAAATAAGGGCGTGACATCTACACTGTAAAACTCCCTGTATACCCCACCAATCTAATATAGCCATATATCCCCTAATATATATAGCTAGCTTAATCAATGTTCACGCCTAATCGTCTATAAAATTTATTTCATATATATATATATATATATATATATATATATATATATATATATATATATATATATATATATATATATATATATATATATATATATATATATATATATATATATATATATATATATATATATATATATATATATATATATATATATATATATATATATATATATATATATATATATATATATATATATATATATATATATATAGGGGAGGGATCCAATGAGAAGGGTATTGAAAATGAGAAGGGTAAGAAGGATTCTACACCTTTGATTTCACTTACATAAAAATGTCTATGGTCACGATTGAGCCAAAAACACATAATTGTAAAAGTAACTATGTTACACAGAAAGGTAACTTTGACATCGAAAGAGAGATTGTTGGCTTCTACAAAAATCTTCAAGGGACCGCCTCTGGTTCACTTAGAGACATTGATAGGGAGAGTATGCGTAAGGGGGCTCAACTTCAGGCTGATGATATATTCTGCTTGATCCAAGAGGTCACAGAGGAGGAAATTCGACAAGCTGTGTTTGGCATAAATGATAATAAAGCTCCGGGTATAGATGGGTTCAATGCTAAATTCTTTAAGGCTACTTGGCACATCACCAAAGAAGATATTATCACCGCGGTCAAGCACTTCTTTGTGGAAGGAACACTTTTCCCCCCCATAAACTGCACTACCCTCACCCTCATTCCCAAGAAGAGTAATGCTTGCACAATGGGAGACTACAGACCTATAGCTTGCTGCAATGTGCTGTACAAAATCATATCGAGAATCCTGACCCAGAGACTGCAGAAGGTTATTGGTAAGGTTGTGGACCTTGCTCAATCTGGCTTCATCCCGGGGAGACAACTTTCAGATAACATTCTCCTTGCAACAGAAATCATCAAGGGTTATAACAGGAAGAACAACAACCCCAGCTGTATGATAAAAGTAGACCTCAAGAAAGCTTATGATTCTCTTGATTGGAATTTCTTACAACAGGTTATGGAAGAGATGGGCTTCCCTCCTAGATTCGTCAAGTGGATCATGTGTTGTGTGACCTCTGTCTCCTTCTCCATTCTGGTCAATGGTGCTCCTCTAAAGCCTTTCAAAGCTGCGAAGGGGCTTCGTCAAGGAGACCCTCTGTCTCCCTATTTGTTCGCTATAGGCATGGAATACCTGTCAAGACTCATGGGGAATCTGCAGAATAACAAGGAATACAAACACCACCCCAGATGCAGCAGAGTTAACCTTACCCACCTCATGTTTGCAGATGATCTCCTTATGTTTTGTAGGGGAGATCTAGACTCAGTCAAGGCCATGATGACTACCTTTGATTCATTCTCTTCTTCATCTGGGCTCCAGGCGAATCCGAGTAAGAGCAATGTGTACACTACAGGTATCTCTGATCATACTCATAATACTATCATCCATCTTCTGCAAATGGAAGTGGGAACCTTTCCCTTCAGATACCTCGGTGTCCCTCTTCATTCTAAGAAGCTGAATGTGTATGACTGTCGGCCCTTGGTAGACAAAATTATTGGCAGAATCCATTGGTGGTCTTCGAAGCTCCTCTCTTATGCAGGTAGAATCCAATTGGTGAGAAGCGTCATCCGGGGGGTCGAAAATTTCTGGGCCCAAATCTTTTGCCTGCCGAAAAAGCTCATCAAAATGATTGAGGATGTTTGTAGATCCTTCATCTGGACCGGAAAAGAGGGAATCTCTAGGAAAGCTGCTGTTGCCTGGGAGAAAATGGTTCTTCCCCATGATAGAGGTGGCCTGAATCTGCGGGATATGAAGAAATGGAACACAGCTGCTCTTATGAAACATCTATGGAACATAGAGCAAAGGAAGGAAAATCTTTGGGTAAAATGGGTTCACAGCTATTACATCAAAAGCAGAGATATCTATAACATCGAAGTCTCCATTCATGCTTCGTGGAGCTTCAAGAAGATCTTCAACCAGAGAGATGTCGTTGCCCAGCTTGGAGGATGGAACACATGCCTACATAAAGAAAGATTCTCTATAGGCAAAGCATACAACCATCTTATTGAAGACATGCCAATCGTGAGTTGGAGGAACATCATGAGAAGAAACTTTGCCTCCCCCAGTGCCCTCTTTATTGCATGGTTAGCAATCCAAAACAAACTGGCCACTAAAGACCGCATCAGCAAATGGAAGGATGATTGTACGCTTGAATGTGACATCTGCCACCAGGAAGACGAAACACTTCAACACCTCTTTTTTGATTGTCAGAACGCCCAAGAGATCAGAAAGATAGTCTTAGAAGGCCTAAATTTTCACCATGATGCAGGAAACATCCAGGAAGAAATCGAGCTTGTGCAGTGGCTAAATGGGAAAAAAACTGATCGAGCTAAAATTGTTGTGATGATTTGGACTGAAATGATCTATGGGATTTGGAAGCAGAGAAACTTTATTGTATTTGATAGAAATTTTTGTACCCCCAACCAAATAGCTAGAGAGATCATTTTTAGGGTTTCTTCTAGATGTACAGATAGGATGAGAAATCTTCTTTTGTAGTAGGTAGTTCTGGTTGGGCCTCAGCTTGTTGAGGTGTTTTTGCTTGGCTCCAAGTTAATTTTGGGCCTTGTTTTGTTTTTGGTTCCTCATGGTATATATATTATACTTAATTGCCAAAATATATATATATATATATATATATATATATATATATATATATATATATATATATATATATATATATATATATATATATATATATATATATATATATATATATATATATATATATTTTTTTTTTTTTTTTGTCAAATGATTTGTATTATATACCAAAAGGGGAGAAACATACAAAGGCACGGGAGGAAATCAACTCCAACCCGAGCAAACCAAAAACGCTAGCACTCTTACAAAAAACGGAGCGCCAACCCAAAAATGAACCTATCTACCTAGGAACAAGCATATCTACCATACTACTATTAATCCTCCCAACAATTCTAAAAACTATACAACTAATCACATCCTTCACACTGAAGGTATGGTTATCAAAAATAGTTCTGTTTCTTTGCATCCAAAGATTATATATCATTTCGGTCCACAATCCCACAATAAGCTTTGCTCTGTTCGTCTTCTTTCTGTTGATTTTATTCATCTGCAGAATCTCGGCCTGGAAGTTAGGAGCGTCGAGGTTCCGAGGTAGGAAGTGAAATAACCCTGCTCTGACTTCCTGAGTATAAGGGCACTCAAAGAAGAGATGCTGCGCAGACTCCGTTGCCCCAGAACACAAAACACAAGTGCTGTCTGTGATATTAGCCCATTTCTCCATCCGATCTCGAGTTGACAACCTATTCTGAACCGCGAGCCATGTGATGAACCTAGCACTTGGAGTTGCCACATTCTTGATCATGATGTCCCCCCACGGAACCCTAGGATTATCAGCAATGAGTTTGTCGTAGATTCTACCAATACGAAATTTACTGTCTATAATGAGGTTATCCCACCCACCAAGTTTCTCCACAAGCTCTCTCTGCTTGATGATCTTCTTGAAGATCCATGAGGCGTGAATGGAGGCATGCATCTCATGAATCTCTTGGTCTTTCACATAATAACTATGGACCCACTTGACCCAGAGATTTTCTTTTTTCCTCGCTAAATTCCACAAATGCTTAAGAATAGCTACTTTGTTCCAAAGGTACATGTCTCTAAGATTCAGGCCACCTTTAGCGAAGGGAAGGACCATGTTACTCCAAGGAACCGCAGCTTTACGGGAGATCCCTTCTTTCCCAGTCCAGATGAACAATCTGCAGATGTTCTCTACCATCTTGATGAGCTTTTTTGGGAGACAAAAGATTTGGGCCCAAAAGTTTTGAATGCCCCCAATAACACTGCGAACTAACTGGATCCGACCTGCATAGGAAAGAAGACGGGAGGACCAGTAACCAATTCTACCAATTATTTTGTCCACCAAGGGTCTGCATTCTCTAGTGTTCAGCTTCTTGGAGTGGAGGGGAACCCCCAGGTATCTGAATGGGAACTCACCCTCCTCCATATGGAGATGCTGCAGAATCCGCTCTTTGTCTTGCAAATCTATGCCCGACATATAAACATTACTCTTACTGGGATTCGCTACCAGCCCTGAAGCCTTAGAGAACTTGCTGAACGTGAGCATTAATTGCTGGATTGAGGTGATATCGGCACGACAGAACATGAGGAGGTCATCTGCAAAGAGGAGGTGAGTGAGGTTCACCTTCTTACATCTGGGGTGGTAGTGGAATTGAGGATTTTCTTTTTGCTTGCACATCAATCTTGATAAGTATTCCATAGCAATGGCGAAGAGGTACGGAGAAATAGGATCACCCTGGCGTAAACCTTTCTTAGCATCAAAGGGCTTAAGCGGCTTGCCATTCACAAGGATTGAAAACGAGACCGTGGTGACACAAGCTTTTATCCAGTCGACGAACCTAGGAGGAAAACCCAGCTCACTCATAACCATAAAGAGAAAAGTCCAGCTGATGGAATCATAGGCCTTTCGAAGATCCATTTTAATCATGCACCGAGAGCTATTATTCTTCCTATCATACCCTTTGATGATCTCAGCCGCTAGAAGGATGTTGTCTGCCATTTGCCTACCCGGAATGAACCCTGACTGAGCATGATCAATAACCTTCCCTATTACCTTCTGGAGACGACTCGCGAGGATTCTGGAGACAATCTTGTAGATAACAGTGCAGCAAGCTATAGGTCTGTAGTCTCCCACTTTGTTTGCATTTGTGGATTTTGGGATCAGGGTAACTGAAGTGCAGTTGTAAGGAGGGAAGATCGTATTTCTATTGAAGAAATCCTTAATGGCGCTGATCAGGTCCCCTTTAGTGATATCCCAAGTCTTTTTGAAGAAACAAGCGTTGAAACCATCTATCCCTGGAGCTTTGTTATCATTCATCCCGAAAACCGCTTCTTTGATTTCATCTTCATTCACATCTTGAATAAGCAACTGACTATCTCCCCTATCTATCTGGGGCCCCTCTCGCATTATCTGTCTATCAATCACTTCTAGGTTTGTGTTAGCTGTACCCTGAAGGCTTTGGTAGAATTGGAGGATTTCATTATTGATCTCTTGTTCTGAAGTAAGCCACTTTCCACTATTGTCTTGCAGCTCATATATACTGTTGGCGGCTCGTCTCTCCTTGATGAAAGCATGAAAGTAAGCAGAGTTTTCGTCCCCATGTTTCATCCAATTGATTCTGGATTTTTGATGCAAAGCTTTGTCTTCAATTTTCTTCCATTTTCTAACTTGGGTGGCAGCATCTCTCTCTTGTTGATGGAGCTCGGTGCTAGTGGGGTTCCCTTGGATATCAGTTTGGATGTTATCAAGGGTATCCTCCCAATGCTTGATTCTCTCTTTAATCCCTGCAAATTCCCTGTTGTGAAGACTTTTGAGGCGGCTTTTAACATTGCTCATCTTATACCATATTCTCTGGAGGCCATCCCCTTTCACCTTGATCTTCCACGCTTCTGCAACAATCTTAAGGAAATCATTGTGCTCACACAAGTAATTAAAGAACCTGAACGGTTTACCTAGCTTCTGCTCATGCTTTGCAAGGCTTAGGATCAACGGCGTGTGATCGGAGAACATCGGGTTAGCATAGAGGACACTAGCATGGCTGAAAGTGGACAACCATTGAATATTCCCTACGGCATGATCGATCTTTGTGTGAATGCGATTATCCCCTTGCTCCTTATTAGTCCAAGAGAACTCGTGACCTCTCTCTGTGATTGGGTGAAGCTCTTTACCCTCTAACCAATTCTGCATGTCATTTGTCTCATAGGTTGAAACCTGCGTACCATTCTTCCTGTGCGTATCTCTGTATATAGCATTAAAGTCTCCCATGTATACGCAAGGATTGTGGTAGTCTAAACTCTTCATCTCCTTCCACATCTCTTTCCTATCTTTCACCGTATGAAGACCATAAACAAACACAACATGGAAAACCTCTTTCGAACTAATGGGGGTGATTTTTGTTGCAATGAATTGTTGATGCGAATTACAAATCTCTAGCTTGCACCTATCTAGTCTCCACCCTACCCAAATTCTACCCTTATCATGGTTGGTGTAGTTGACATACCATCCCCACTTGTTGCCAAACATATTCTGAATTTTCTTTGCTTTCGGCTCTTTAATTTTGCTCTCCAAAATGCCCACGATACTGACATTATTATTACCAAGAAATTTCCGCACTTCCTTGGCTTTTATAGGGCTATTCATGCCCCTCACGTTCCAAGACACAATAATCATTGGATGGAGGGAATTATAGGGTTCCCGTCCCTTGCTTGGTCTGTGCTAGCTGCTGAATTTATGCCTTGACTGAACAAACTCTGCTTAGTTGTCCTCTCTAAAGTCTCAACTGTGCTGTGGTGATTAATGGCCTTCAAAGTAACCCGTCGAGCTGCTTTGCTTGGGGGGACAGGGGTCCATCCCTCCTCTGCATTTAGGGCTTGCCTCTCAGTGTCAACACTTTCATTTTGCTGCTGCCCATTTCTATGATTAGAGCCCTGCTGCGTGCTTTGGTTGATCTATATATATATAAATGGGATCATATGAGACCACCCCCCTTATGTGAGACCATTACTTATATGAGACCATCTCATTTATCAAATGAGCAAAAAATTTTGTTGCTCATTTGATAAATGAGCAAAAAATTTTGTTGCTCATTTGATAAATGAGCAAAAAATTTTGCTGCTCATTTGAGAAATGAGCAAAACATTTTTTACTCATTTCATAAATGAGCAAAAAAATGATTGCTCATTTGATAAATGAGCAAAGAATTGTTTGCTCATTTGAAAAAATAGCAAGAACCTTGTTTGCTCATTTGATAAATGAGCAAAGAATTGTTGCTCATGTATCAGCTCATGTGATACATTAACACAAAATCGTTTCTCATCACATATTATCAAAACAAGCAGCAAAGTACCAGTGCGTTTTGGACAAGAATATATTACCAAAAAAAACTTTCACATTGATTTCAAATTGATGATGTTGATGATGACAATGATGATGATGATGAAGATGATGATGATGATGATGATGATGATGATGATGATGATGATGATGAAGGTGATTTTTATGATGATGATGATGATGATGATGATGATGACGATGATGATGATGTTGATGATGAAGATGATGATGATGATGATGATGATGACGATCATGAAGATGCTGATGATGATGATGATGAGGATGTTGATGATGACTATGATGATGATGATGATAATGAAGATGATTTTGATGATGATGATGAT
>JAAKBH010001444.1:0-12276 GCA_019776075.1 Amaranthus palmeri | reverse complement strand
TTTTTTTTTTTTTTTGAAATTTTTTTAGACGCTTTGAATCAGTATTTTAGACGCATTGTACTGTCGAAAATTAAGCGTCTAAAAGCTCCGTTATTTTTTAGACGGTTAACCAAGCGTCTAAAATAAAGCGTCAAGAAACTCCATGTTTTTTAGTAGTGCAAGTGGGATCTGTTTTGAATCGTCTAATCGCATACTTTCATATGTTAAATTTTTTATAATTTTAAATGTGTATGATTCGGCATATAAATGAACAAAATAGTACATTAGATTGCGTAAAAAAGTTAAATGTAGCAATTATTATGAAACGGATGAAGTATATAATAATTTCGAATAAATCCAACATACTTTAAAAAATTAAACTTATTCCCTTATAATGTATAAGCAATGAGGCTTTTTATCTCAACATACTTATTATCAATAATGCACAAAGTATAATTAGATAAACATATAAATTAGCAAACTAATATATTATCAATATAAGATCTAATATATGTCTATTATGCATATATGCCTTTCATCATCAAGGGTCTTGCCACATAAAACATATTCTATAACATATTAACATTATTGGATCTTATTTATATTAATATTATGTTAAGCGTGCATGTTGTTTAGTAGTTTAACCTTGTTTGTAAAACATGTTGATTGATGTCAATGTGTTTTACAATCAAGTTTTACTTTCAAATTATTTTTTGTTAATGTGCTAAGATAGTTCAACCTTAGGGTTCCATATTAATT
Organism: Amaranthus palmeri; assembly: GCA_019776075.1. Lineage (NCBI taxonomy): Eukaryota > Viridiplantae > Streptophyta > Magnoliopsida > Caryophyllales > Amaranthaceae > Amaranthus > Amaranthus palmeri. The sequence goes on along the minus strand of JAAKBH010001444.1, from coordinate 11,538 downwards.
TGGCATAAAAGATATTAGTAAAGTCTTTTACGTTTGTTGTTTGTTACGATTTTCTTGTGGGTTTTTTTATGGTTAAGATGAAAAGAGATAACAAATTTGTGATTGTAATTATAAAAAAAGAAAATGAAATTATTATCAAATATATGATGCAAATAAAATAAGATATATCGAAAATTGTGTAAATTGAAAAGACATAGAATTAGTATATATAGATCAGAAGTGGTGCAAATTATTTTAAAGTACTATATGAGAACAACGTGGAATCATGACACACTTAAATGCTAACTTTCAACCCGTTAAACATAGAATGAAGCAGCTATTTGTGAATTTGATAATAACAAAAACAACATTCTCATCACTTCAGCAACGTGCAAATGGTGATCATCATTTAACACCGTTTCAATCATAATCATAAAATACTATTAAAAGAACTGTATAATGACAAATGGCGACTCTTTAGAGCTTTGCCAAATGTCATGATTTTACAGGACTTTATTTGATTGCGTGACATAAAGTTATCCATTTTCTGAAAAATTATAATTATAATTAAATTAAACTTAAACATAAGTTTAATATTTTTAAGATACCTTATAAAAATTAACCTTCGACAAAACTTTAAAAGATATGTCTTTTATTTATTTTAGTAAATTAAATTTTTATTATAATAACAATTTTAAATATCCGTGTATCGCACGGATTTCTATACTAGTGATCATCATTTAACACCGTTTCAATAATACTAATAATACTCCTAAGTCCTAACAAAATGGTGATGATCATCATATTTTATCAATTATATCATGCATTAGTAATTAGCTATAAACATAGTACATATTAAAAATTTCAATATAAACTTTATAAAGAGTTATTGGATGGAATATTGTAATTATTAATTAATAAAAAAAATTTAAATGAGCTTTTAGTGCGGCCATTTTTGGGTAAAAATTATAAGTACTAAATTGAAATAGTAGTTTTTTTTAAATATTTCCGTGTATGTACTATAAAAAATCGAAGACGTTAAATATATGTTTCTCAAATCTAACGAAATTAAACATTGTATATTTTTACTTGCAACAATAAAAATTACTAAAAATACTTTACAAATTGCAGCTTTTTAATACCCCGATAATGCGATTTTATACAACCTTACAAAATACAACATGTAGGCCGTAAGTATCACTATCGGAGACATTAACAAGCTCTGATTTGAGAATTATTTTAAGTAGGCTTTAATTGCAACTTAGTTTAAGTAAAATAATACAATGCTTAATGTCATTCAATTTGAGGAACATATTTTTAATCGTTTTTACCACATTTCTATAGTACATACAAGACAATTATTAAGAAAAACAACAATTTCGGATAAGTACTCATAATTGTTAAAAAAAATGGCCACCAACTAAAATACATGCAATATGTGTGCGCGCTAGGTATTTACCTGTAGTAGCAATTCTATATGCTAGCAAGCAGGTTAAGGAAATGCCAGTAGTAGCAATTTTTTAAGGTTGCGTTTGGGAACGTCCATTTCATTTCGAATTGTAGATTTCAATTATGGATTCATTAATTAAGAATTTGAGAATGAAAAGGTTTGAGAATTTATCTCAAATTCTCATTTTTAACCACTTTTATAATCATAATGGATTTGACTCAAATTCAAATTCAAATATTCTTTATTTGCCAAACACTAAATTTAAGTCAAATCCATATTTTCAAATGATATAATCATTTCCAAACATAGAATAAGTTTTTCACCATGTAGCAATAAGGTTTTAAGTTTAAAAGATTCATAGCGCAATCTGTTAAAAGTAGTACATTTCGTTAACTTTGGATTTTTTTTTTGTTTTTATTCCTTATTGTTTTTAGTTTTATGATTATGATTAAACGAATTAATTAAAAATTAAAAATTAAAAAATTAATAGCATCAAACATAAAAGAAAGTAAATTATGAAAATATCAAAGTTAATGAAATTAGGTTGTTTTCAAAGAAATTTGCTACAAAATTTGTAAAATTAAAACAATAATGTTGCTATCATGTAGAAAAAACATAAAAAAGTACTACCACTCATATTTCACCAAACCACAATGCTACCATATAGTATTTCTTTTTTTTTAAATTAATAGTTATATAGTGTTAAATTTTATTATTATTTTTTTTAATTTGATAAAATATTCTAAAGGATTTAAATTTAAATAGAATTGAAAAATTTTCAAAATAAGTAAAACACGCATATAGTAATTAAATTTTGTTTTAATAAACAGATATTCCCTCTTATTCACTTTATATGTCTCATTTTCATTTGTATACTTACTAATAATGTACTAATTTAATCTTAAAATCACTAATTATGCATATTTAAAAATTATATAAAGTTAATATTATTATATTTACAATGAGACGAATAAAAAAATATCATTGGACTATATATATGTATATATATTTTAGGGAAATTCCACGTGGTAACCCTGGGGTTTTGGGTTTTCCACGTGGTAACCAAAACTTTTAAAAAATCCACATGGTAGCCCTGAGGTTTACCAAATTGTTCCACCATAACCTTTTTGCACATAAAACATTAGCAAAACGTTATGAAACATTAATTTCGAAGCTTTAAGGCTGTTGTATGCCTATATATGCGACTCACCATTATAAATACCATCAGTCTCAACCATTTTCCTCAAAATATAAACCCAAACTCTACCATCTTTGGATTTGGGGGAAAAAATATGATTTGGATGATAAATGGTTGATTTGAGGGTTATACTTTGGGGAAAAATGTTCAAACTGATGGCATTTGAAATGGTGAGTCGCATAAATATGCATACAACAACCATAAAGCTTCAAAATTAACGTTTGCTAATGTTTTTATGTGCAAAAAGGTCATGATGAAACATTTATGTGAACCTCAGGGTTACCGCGTGGATTTTTTTAAAGTTTTGGTTACCACATGGAAAACCCAAAACCTCAGGGTTACCACGTGGAATTTCCCTATATTTTATAACTCATATATTACGTATAAAATACAAACAATGAGTAATTGGTGAATAGTTTAAAATTTTAAATCGATATGAAGTGAATAGGAGGGATCGATGTAACAATACTGCATGCACAATGTTAAGCTTAACGATTGAATATTTTGGTGAGTGACCGTCTCAAATTGGGCCCACTCGAACTTATAAAAGAAAAAGATTAAAAATATAAATTGATTACTAATGTGCAACAACACACTTAGCCAGTAAGGTTCTAGGATAACTCAAGTAGGCATTAAGAATAAGTCAAGTAGAGGTTCATAATATGTCAAGTAGAAATTTAGTATACTCAAATAGGCATTTAAGATACATCAAATAGGTATCTAGAATACTTAATATTGGGGTATTACAACGTACCAAGGCGTTTTTTTTAAGCATATCAAGTAGGATTTTAGACTATGCTAAGTTGGGGTTTAGGGTATAACAAGTTGATGTTTAAGGAACATTAATTGATAGAGTACTATACAATTGCGTAGAAATTTTATGTTGGACTCCTACATTGACTTATCATTATCATCATCATACCCAGTGTTCCCGCACATAGATAAATCTATGTTCAGGGTCCGGGGAAGGAAGGTCGACGGCGTCTCATACCCATAAGGAGAGGGTGGTCACAAGAGTCCTTCGGCTCAAGAGGAGTCTTCAAGGATAGATCTGCAAATATTTGAAAACCTGCATCTTACACCCACGTTAGCCAAGCAATAAGGATAATTTAACAGCAAGCAAAGAGAGTGACTATCACACAGATAACTAACAAACGATACAGGTAAAAAAGGCAGTAAAGAGCTAAGACGTAAAACACAGAACAGTAGCAAACAAGACTAGTAATCTAGCACGTGAATAAGGCTCCGCTATTTGGCTTTATCCCTGGTCAGGTCCTTAGAGAGGTGTAGTTCGAGCAGGTCGCTGTTAATCTGCTAATCCCACGTCCTCCTAGGTTTTCCTCGGCTTCTCTTGCCCTCCATTGACTATTGTCTATTAATGGTCATAGCTTTAAATCAATTATATTTTTATTATTATTAAGGAAAATTTACTTTTAAAAATCCGACCATTGGGCTGTTCTCTTCTAAAAATCCGACCTTTTGATTATTTTTGAAAAATCCGACCTTTGCCCTCCATTGTCATCTAAAGAACATACCCCATAAGTTAACCTGAACAACCGGTTAAATCTCATTTTATAAAAACAGAGAAATTCAAAATTAATAAATCCTAAATTGCTATATAGATCTTTATCTTCTTCATTTTCCATTTCAACCATGGAAGTCATGTACTCTCCTCATCCAAATCAAAGTTCTTTACTTTAAGATATTAATGGGATTTGGGATTAGATCTTCAAACATCAAACAAACAGAAAGAACAACCAAAACTTGCAAAGAGAACCATAAATTACAAATGGGTACAAGTCAATGGTGATTAAATCTACAAACATCAAAGTTTTTTACTTTGTGATCTGGAATTTGGGATTAAATTCAAGTTCTTTACAGAAACAAACAAAACTTGCAAAAATAAGCATAAATTACAAATAGGTACAAGTCAATGGTGATTAAATCTATTAACATCAAAAGAAAATCAGATCAAACTCAAACCCAATTACAAAACCAAAGTCAAAATCAATCAAAACCCATAAATAACTAGATCATAAAGTAAAGAACAATCAGTAATAAACTTCAATTACGTCACCACAATGAGTGAATGAAGATGAAGATGGGTTATTAGTGTACTGCAATGAGTGAAGAACACTGATATGGAAGGAGGGAAGTTAATGGGTTAGGTGGGTAATTTTTCAAAAAATCAGGAAACCGGTCATTTTGGACTTTAGATGACAATGGAGGGCAAAGGTCGGATTTTTCAAAAATAATCGAAAGGTCGGATTTTTAGAAGAGAACGACCCAAAGTTCGAATTTTTAAAAGTAAATTTTCCTATTATTAATTTGTTTATCTTTTCAATTGTTTAACTTTATTGTATGAGTTATTTTTACGGTGCTTTCATGATGGTTGTTGTCTTTTAAGACAAACTAATATGGTGATATTTAGCTAATGTATGTCGAAGATTTTCTATACTATACTATATACTTGTAATATTCATTGAAAATTCTATTTATATACAACTTCATACTAGTAACTTAGTAAGTGGCATATTGAATCCATTTAAAATAATGCAAACGCTTTTATGTAGTGTTTGGGAACAAGTATTTCACTTTAATTTATAAATTTCAATTATGAAATCATAAATGAAGAATTTGAGAATGACAAAATTTGAGATGTCATTCTCAAATTGTCAACTATCATAATTTGAACAATTCCAAATTTGAAACTTTTTGATTTGCCAAACAATAAATTTGAATCAATTCTAAATTTCTAAATGAAATAGTCAATCCCAAGCATGGCATTAGGGAATATCATAATTTGCATTACTTGATCCTTTTCGATTTGCTTATAGATTCTTTCTTATAAAATATTACAAAATTAAAACACAAACCAAATAATTAAATTTTCCTTCAAAACAAAACAGAACTAGTCATTTCAAAAATTCTTTAATTCATCCCAATAATAATAAATCAAATAAATATGCCCCAAATTTCCCTATCATTCCCTTGCCCAAAAAAGGAAGTAACCATTACATAACCAATTAATACCTCCCCAACTAACAAACTTTTCATCAACTTCTATCAAACATTACCAGCTCTTTAATTTCAATCACATTAACCCAACACTCCCCTCCCAAAACTACTATTTATTTCCCAAATCACGTACCACTATTTTCTCCACCATTACTATTTCCAAAAACACAATATAATAATAATAATAATAATAATAATATAATGACCAATAAAATATGCCACCATTTCTCGTTCTTCATTTTCATCTTCATCTTCATCTTAGGGAAACTTTTTCCTGTGGTCGACGGTAAAGTTCCGGCTGTAATCGTATTCGGGGATTCAACCGTCGACACGGGGAATAATAATTGGATTGACACGTCATTGAAGAGCAATTTTGAACCATATGGAAGAGACTTTGAAGGCGGGAGACCAACGGGTCGATTCTCAAATGGGCGGGTGCCCGTAGATTTTTTCTCAGAATATTTTGGGCTGCCCAAATATGTTCCACCGTATTTGGATCCGAGTTATGGTATTCAAGATTTTGTTACTGGTGTTAACTTTGCTTCTGCTGGTACGGGTTATGATAATACAACTGCTTCTGTACTTGTAAGTTTATGTTCCTTATTTTCTGTTTTTTGTCTCTTATAATTTTATTTAAGGTAGGTGACTTAAAGGGTAATTTACGAATTATTTTGGCTTTTTAATTTATTTTACCAACTCAAAGTAAAGTACCTCGATAGTTTTTTTTTTTTTGGAATATAGGTGGATAGGTTAGTTGCATAGTACAAACATTGTTAAAATTACATATTTAATTTAATACTCCCTCCTATTCTTCTTAAGTATCCCATTTGACTTTTCACCAGTTTTTAGGTTGTCAAATGAGACCACATGTGTACGAGAAAAAATGTAGTGTTGTTGAAATTTTTATAGGTGTAAAGTGGAGTTAGTAGGTGTAAAGGTATAAAAAAGTTAAGTTTAGTAGGGATAAATTTGTAAAATTGACTTGACCCAATAAAGAAATGGGACACTTAAGATGAATAGGAGGGAGTAATTGGATAATGATATTTACAGCCCTTAGGGCTGACTGTACATAAGAATCAACAACTCCTAGCTATTTATCATCAATAGATATGACTTTTCAAAAGAATCTAATCTCAATTGAAAATACTTGATATTTTATATAATTATTTTACCTTTCCAAGAAAAAAAATGCTAAATTATGTTTTCAAAAAGAAAATATTATTAAAATACATAGATAAAATACAAGATTTCATCTTGTATACAACTATATATCATTTTCATTAATAATATAAAGAGTGAGTTAATAAGACAAAAAAAAAAAAAAAAAAATCATATTTAAAATTTTTTTAAAATAATTAATTTTTAAGGCAACTTTTTAATTATCTCAAAAAAATAATAAAAATTTTCAAATGAAATAGTGTCATAGTAAGACATCTTTATTGGGCTGACAGCCTGACACAAATATTTACTAACTTGAAATGATCACTTATTACTTTAAAGTGATTATTTTTTATATTACAAATTCTTACTTGAGACCGTCTTTATCAAAAACAACTATCAAAAGCTCAATCTAATTCTAAATATATATTGTTACAATCTAAATATAGATTTGAGCTAGATTTTCGAGAGTCGCTTTTACAAAAGACGATCTCTCAAAAGAGCACCTGTTTTTTATAGTCATTGAGTGATATATTCTTTTACTTACTATCCTAAAGAGATAGATTATAAACACTTATCTGAGACAAGAAACACAAAACTACCTAAAAAAAAGTATTTACCAAAAGATTGTGTTTGGTAGGACGGATTAGAGGGTGAGAATGACCATATCAAGTTTCAAAATGTAAATGTCTCATGTTTTGGTTTATGGGAATGAGATTAAATTAAGATTGAGAGTGAGATAAAATCTTTATCAATTCCCATGATGAATTTATTATCAGGGGAGGTCAATATTAGATGGATGGAAATTGGACAAAATTGTAAATTGGTAAATTTCACAAAAATTATTGCAATTTTTAAATTATATTCAGAATGGGTAAATTAGTAAATTTTTTTATTTCCCTTTTGTATTCCCACATAACAAACAAGAGATGTTTCAATTTTCAAATTCCCCTTAACATACAATTTAAGAAATGAAATTATATTTTAATAATTCCCAACTAACAATTTCCTAATTCATTTCCAATTCTTTTCCTTAATAAATTCCCATTTCAACATACCAATCCAATGTAGGGATCGGAATAGGTCACTACGACACTAACTAAATCACCCACTCAAGACAATCCTTCAAATATCCAAACCAATCAACCCAAATATCACACAACAAGAATATGAAATATGGATAGCAATATTTTAGTCACAAAGCATCAACAATAATAAGTGAATAAGATGCAAACAACACACACAAATTATACGTGGAAAACCCCTTCGATGTGAAGGATAAAAACCACGGGACCTCTTGAGGAGTCCACCCTTAATCTTCTCTTATTGATGATAAAAATTGAGGGCAAAATGAACCCAATGTAGTTCACAACAACTCACAACCCACCAACAACTACAAACAATAAGAGATTGAAATTAGAGAACAAAAGGAGTAGAAATCACCCAAACAGCACTTCTGTCCAGAGACCACCGTGACCAAACGAGAGCTCAAAACAACGATCCAACCGTTCAAAATGAAGCCCTTGGTGTCAGGAACAAGCTGTCAAAATTTGAGGATGATCCAACGGTGCGATTTCCGGCAACGGGCAAAATACCGAATGCTGCCCTAAAACCTCCGAAAATGAAAACTCTTTCTTTCTCTCTATTTTGTGTGTTATGTTTTTTAGAAAACTTCTCTCACACCTTGGTCACATGTTTTCCACAATATAACCCATCATAAAGCTTCTAAAAGAAGCCACAAAATAAGTCTTCAAATTAGACTTAAACCAAGCAAGTAAAATGTAATAAAAATGGACCAAGTAAATGGACCAAAACAAGTAACACTTTACTACAATTGGGCTGGACCCATAACAATCTCCCCCTCCAGCCCAAAACGGGGAAGACGAACACACTTCAACTATCACTTGAAGCTCATTCCCGCAAGCTTACAACAAACTTCAAGCTTGCTTCCAGGAACCATCTTAGTCAGCATATCTGCACCATTCTTATCGGTGTGGACTTTCTTCAGTTTCATTTTTCGATCTTCGATCACATCCCGCAACCAATGATATCTAACATCAATATGCTTAGTGCGGGCATGGTACATAGCATTCTTGCTTAAATCCATAGCACTTTGACTATCACAAAGTACTACATACTCACTTTGCTTCAAACCCAACTCTTGAAGAAACCTTTTCAACCAAAGTATTTCCTTGCCTGCTTCCACAGCTGCTATATATTCTGCCTCAGTAGTCGACAAAGCCACACACTTTTGTAACTTGGATTGCCATGATATGGCTCCCCCTGAATAAGTGAACACATAACCCGAGGTAGACTTTCTATTATCGAGATCCCCAGCCATGTCTGCATCTGTATATCCCTCAAGAATAGGCTTTCCACCTCCATAACACAAACAAAGTTTAGAGGTGCCACGCAAGTACCTAAAGATCCACTTTACTGCATCCCAGTGAACCTTACCCGGATTGGATAAGTATCTGCTCACAACTCCAACAGAATGTGCAATATCTGGTCTAGTACAAACCATTGCATACATCAAAGAACCAACAGCAGAAGAATATGGAATAGTAGACATACTTGCTTTCTCCTTCTCTGTTGTAGGACAAGCTCTCTTACTTAGCTTAAAGTGAGCAGCTAATGGTGTACTAACTGGCTTGGCATGCTTCATATTGAACCTTTCAAGAATCCGTTCAATATACTTTTCCTGTGATAACCACAACTTTCCAGACTTCCTATCACGAGCAATCTCCATGCCTAAAATTTGCTTTGCTGGACCCAAGTCTTTCATGTCAAATGAACTAAACAATTTTTTCTTCAAATTGCCAATCATCTCTGAATCTTGCCCAACTATCAGCATATCATCTACATACAAAAGAAGGATAATGAATTTGTCACCAGGGAACCTCTTGAAGTACACACAAGGATCTGCAGAAGTCCGCTTATAACCATTACTTATCATAAACGAATCAAATTTTCGGTACCATTGCCTTGGTGCCTGTTTAAGCCCATAAAGACTCTTCTTCAACTTACAAACAAGGTTTTCTCTCCCCTTTTCTTCAAACCCTTCAGGTTGCTCCATGTAGATTTCTTCATGCAAGTCACCATGTAAAAAAGCAGTTTTAACATCAAGCTGCTCCAACTCAAGATCAAGACTTGCAGCCAATCCTAGCACAGTTCTGATAGAAGTCATTTTGACAACAGGAGAGAAGATCTCATCAAAGTCAATACCCTTTTTCTGGTTGTATCCCTTTACCACCAGTCTGGCTTTGCGCTTTACTATCTTCTCACCATCTTTCTTGTTCTTGAAAACCCACCTGTTTTTCAAGACTTTCTTACCCTTGGGAAGCTTCACCAACTCATAAGTTTCATTTTTCTGTAAGGACTCCATTTCTTCCTTCATTGCATTGAGCCACAAATCTTTCTCTTCAAGAGACAACACTTCTTGATAATTTTCTGGCTCTCCATCCTCGGTGAGTAAAATGAACTCTGAGCTTGGATACTTAGTTGAAGGCCTTCGCTCTCTAGTTGACCTTCTAACTTGTGTATCCTCAACATGAGGGGTAGGTTGCTCCCCCTGCTCATGAACCTCTTCATCATGTACTTGTTCCTCATCTGATGAAGACTCATCACGATCAACATCATCATCCTCATGAACTGGTACATCACCATCAGGTTGTACCTCACCAAAATCTTCGTGATTCTCCTCAACATTCTCATTTGCTAGCTGATCAACAGGAGGTGTAGGAGAAGAAACATCATAAGTAGTATCAAAAGACAATTCTGAAGTAGAAGTATACCTTGTACCCAGAAGATCTGCACCCTTCTCATGCTCAAAGAATACTACATCTCTGCTTCTCACGACCTTCTTTTTCTCGGGATCATATAGTCTGAAACCATACTCTTCATCACCATAGCCAACAAAAACACATGGGTTAGTCTTGGAATCAAGCTTCAATCTCTGATCTTTCGGCACATGCATGAATGCCTTGCATCCAAAAACTCTCAAGTGTGTATATGAAGGATTACACCCCTTCCATGCTCTATCAGGAATGTCAAAACCAAGAGGAACTGATGGAGAACGGTTGATCAAATACACGGCACATTGAACTGCTTCAGCCCAAAATGTCTTAGGAAGATCAGACATTCTAAGCATACATCTCACTTTCTCCACAATGGTTCTGTTCATCCTTTCTGCAACTCCATTGTGTTGTGGTGTACCGGGCTCTGTCTTTTCATGTCTTATGCCATGCTGTGAGCAATAATACTTGAACTCTTTCGAAGTATATTCACCACCATTGTCAGTTCGAAGACGCTTCACCTTTCTTTCTGTCTCCCTTTCTACCATGGATTGAAATTTCTGAAACACCTCGAACACTTGGCTTTTTGTCTTCAACATATACACCCAAGTTCTTCGAGTAGCGTCATCGATGAAAGTAACAAAATATCTATTGCCACCAAGGGATTCAACTTCAATGGGACCACAAACATCGGAGTGTACTAACTCCAACTTGGCTTGCTTTTTAGTAGACTTCCTGGAAAAGGAAGCTCTATGCTGCTTTCCTGCCAAAACAATGATCACAAGGGTCAAGAGAAAGAGTTTTATCAACAGGAATCAATGTTTTACCTGCTAAAAGTTTTAATCCCTTGTCACTCATATGTCCCAATCTTCGATGCCACAAATTAGGAGAGTTCTTCTCTTCCACTGCATTAAGCTCACCAGAACATACACTCAAATATG
>JAAKBH010001443.1:0-12689 GCA_019776075.1 Amaranthus palmeri | reverse complement strand
CGTATGTCCGACAAAATGAGTAAAACTTAAGAAAGTAATAATAAATAAAGAGGAAGAATGAATTGTGTGGATGAAATTAAAAGAGAGTTAAAATGTATGGATGAGATTAAAAAATATGTGGTCGGCCATAGTCCAAAAATAAAAATAATGCAAATTAAGTGGAACAGACCAAAATCCATCTGGGAGACCGTACCATGGTGTATGCTTTTCGCTGACGATATCGTTCTGGCCGCAGAAACTAAGGAGGAGGCCAATAGTAAATTGGAAGAATGGAGGGAAGCCTTGGAGGGTAAGGGGATGCGCATAAGCCGCTCGAAGACAGAATACATGCGATGTGACTTCAGTGGGACAGAGTCGGTAGAGGAGCCGGAGGTGTCCATCGGGGGAGAAGTGGTTGCTTGTACGTCCAACTTCAAGTACCTAGGGTCAGTAATTCAGAGTAATGGGGAGATTGAAGGGGACGTTACAAACCGGATACAAACAGGATGGCTTAAGTGGAGAGCGGCGACTGGGGTGCTTTGTGATAAAAGATTCCCTAGTAAACTAAAGGGCAAGTTTTATCGCGTTGCGATTAGGCCATCTTTATTGTACGGGACAGAATGTTGGCCTGTAAAGAAGGTTTTTGAACAGAGGATGGATGTAACAGAGATGCGCATGTTAAGATGGATGTGTGGCAAAACTATGATGGACAGGATAAGAAATCAGGAGTTTAGGGAGAAGCTAGGGGTTGCACCTCTCTCTGCAAAGATGCGGGAGAATAGACTGAGATGGTTTGGGCATGTGCAGAGAAGCACCCATGACGCCCTAGTAAGAAGGATCGAGCGCATTGTAGTGGAGGGCAAGAGAAGCCGGGGAAGACCTAGGAGGACGTGGGAGGAGCAGATTAAGAGTGACCTGCACGACCTCCACCTCTCTAAGGACCTGACCAGGGATAGGGCCAGATGGCGGCGCCTTATCCACGTCCTAGATTTTCTAGACTTGTTTGTTTCTGTGCTTTGCTTTTCGTCAGTGTCCTTTATCGCCTCTGTTACCTGTATAGCTTTCTTAGTTATATGCATGTATCCTTTTAGTTGTGTAAGTCACCTACTATGCTTGCGGATAGTTGTCTTTCTATGTTTGGCTAACGTGTGTACAAGATGCAGGAGTTCGGCTATTTGCAGGTTCCTATCGTTGAAGACTCTCCTTGAGCCGAAGGACTCTTTTGACCGCCCTCTCCTTATGGGTATGAGACGCCGTCGAGCCTCTTTCCCCAGACCCTGACCATAGATCTACCTATGTGCGGGAATACTGGGTATGATGATGATGATGATGATGATGATGAGACCAAAATAAAAAAGGAAAATTTGTCAATAATAATCTCAACTATCACCCGTTGGCCAGAAGTAATCCAACTATTGATTATTTTTTAATAAACCTAACTATTGATGAAGTTTGCTGAAAACAGTCCCATTCGATACTTAACCGGCTGTAGTTGGGATTGTTTTCCGCAAACTTCATCAATAGTTAGGATTATTGAAAAATAATCAATTTAGTTGGGATTATTTTTGCAAATGGGTGATAGTTTGGATTATTTTTGACAAATTTTCCAATAAAAAATGTTGCAAATTAAATGGGACGGAGGAAGAGTAAGTTAGATTGAGAGGAAAAAAAAGTATTACCAAAACAATTCAAGCAGGAAAATTAGAAAAGAATATTTGAGAATATTAGAGTATTGTTTGTGTTAGTGCGAATAATGGTGGGTGATTGATCAACATGCACATCAAGAGTATATATAGGAATGAAAACCTGAATTTATCCTTAATTTATTAAGGAATAAATTGAAGAAACAACCAAATGCATTGATAATGATAAGTAGATCATATATATCTTCTCCTATTCATCTTTGCTGTCCCATTTATTTTTGAGACACTATATATCTATTACTTTTAAATTGTATTTTATTATTAATATATAATTTAAACATAGTCATGTGAGATTTTATTTGATTCGCTTTGATGTAAAGATTATTAACATCATCTTTTATAATTTTTAAATATACATAACTTTATATATTAAGAATCAAATAAGTGCATTAGATAGAGTGCATAGAGCTTAAATGAGACACTTAAGATGAATAAAAGGGAGTATGAAGTTAGTCTATATAAAAATAATGTGCCCAAAATTAAATACTACCTCCGTTAAATGTTATGTGCAACCGCGGTACACTTTGCGGTTGCCAATGCATTTTTTTGTAGGGCTTAATTAGAGGAAGTAGGTATAGGTAATTAAGGGAAAGAAGGAGAGAGAAAATGATGGAAGTAGGAATAGGTAAGTAAAAGAAAGAAGGAGAGAGGAAGTAGGGATAGGTAATTAAGGAAAAAGAAGGAGAGATAAAATGATGGGATAGGTAATTAAAGGAGATAGAAAATGATGGGATAGGTAATTAGATTGATTATTTTTTACTAAAAAAGGAAAGAAAAAAGTGAGTTGCAAATAACCTTGAGCGGACAAAAATAGCAAAAGTTGCAGATAACATTTAACGGAGGTAGTATATAAGGTATTACTTAATAGTTAGAAAGTGCGACTAAGGAGTAGAGAACGAAATCTATTTGGTATGTTTGGCAACTTGGAATTCATTTCCAACTATTGAATTGGTCTAAATACTATGTTTGGCAAATCATAAAATTGAAAATGTTGGAATTGGGTCAATTCTCAATTCCATGGAATTCCAACAACAATGTAAAATATGTCAAATATCAAAATTTGCAAATTCCATGTATATAGGTGTCCTTTACAATTGTTAAATTTGAATACTAAATTTAAATTCTCTATTTTCAAATAAATTATATGTTCCCAAACACTTTTCCTTGATGGCTAAGAATTCTTTTCTTACTTGCTCTTGTTTTAGGGATTAGACTTCTTGACATTTAACATTAGTTTAAAATTTATTCAAATAATAAAAAAAGTGTAGAACAAGCTCCCCTTAATACTAAAGTTAGCCCGAGATAAAACAAGAATAATAAGAATATAAGGGAGCCAGAAGAGTTTTAGAAGGTAAAGGTTTACGCATTAGTCATACGAAGACCAAGTACCTACAATGTGACTTTAGTGGGACACAACCGATAGGGGAGCCAGAAGTTTTCATCGGGAAAGAAGTCATTAAAAGTACGAGCAAGTACAAGTATTTACGATTAATCATCCAAAGGGATGGGGAGATCGACGGAGATGTAGATCACCGTATCCAGGAGGGTTGGCTCAAATGGCGAGCAGCTACCGCGGTGATATGTGATAGAAAGATCCCAAATAAGTTAAAGGGAAAATTTTATCGGGTAGCAATCAGACCGGCTTTGCTATATGGGACAGAATGTTGGCTTGTAAAGAAGAGTTTTGAACATAAGATGGAAGTCACAAAGATGCGTATGTTGCGGTGGATGTGCGGGCACACCTTGATGGATCAAATTAAGAACCAAGAGTTTAGAGACAAACTAGGGGTTGCTCCTATCTTTGGAAAAATGCGAGAAAGAAGATTGAGGTGGTTCGGACATGTGAAGAGAAAAATTTCTACGCCCCTGTGAGGAGAGTCAAAAGCTTTATAGTAGAGGGTAAGAGGAGTCGAGGAAGACCCAAGAAAACTTGGGAGGAGCAAATAAGAGTAGACCTACGTGAGTTAAACCTCTGTGCGGATCTGACTAGAGATATGAGTAGTTGGAGGCATCATATCCAGGTTTTAGACTTCGGCTTTTCTTCTTAGAGTCGGTTAAGGCGTCTATACGTTCTTGTATGCTCTAGTCCTTTGTGTATCTTGTTTACTATTTCTATTTTTGAGTTTTATATTGTTTTACATGCGTATTAGATCTCTTATGTGTTTTTTCACCTCATGTAGCAGGTACATATCTCTATCTTCCTCGAGCCGGGGGATTCCTTTTTTGGCCGTGCTCTACTTTATGGGTATGAGTTGTCGCCGTCTTTCCCTCCCCAGACTCTGCCCATAATTTTCTATGAGCGGGATATACTGGGTAGGATGATGATGATGATGATGATGATGAAAAATATAACACGTATATTAACAATTATTAACAACCTATTTGATAAACATCCATAAATAGCGGTAGTAAAAATAATTTTTTTTAAAAAAAATTGAGTAGACGTATTAGCTATTATCATGGTGATGAAACATTCAACAATAATTAAGTGTTGGTATTTCATATGTAATTTCTTATCACCGTAATACCGCCTTTTAAATAGCAATGTTTTTTTTTTTTTACCAAATTTAGCCTATATTTTCATTACAATTCAAGCACGATAATTAATCTTTCTAAGTGTTTTTTTTTTTTTTTTTTTTTTTTTTACCAATTTTGTAAAAAAAATCGATCAAGAAATAGGGAATTTAGCCTATATTTTCATTACAATGAGTAGATGTATTAGTTATTACTTTGTAAGTATTTTTTTTTACCAACTTTGTGAAAAAAAAATCAATCGAGAAATTCAATCACGATAATTAATCTTTCTAAGTGGTTTTTTTTATACCAAATTTAGCCTATATTTTCATTACAATTATCATATTTTAAAGGAAAAATTATCTAGAATAATTCAACATTTTAATGATTTTTTTACAACTATCCAACCTATTGATTAACCATGACTAATCCCAACTTTATGCAGTATGCCTAGAGTAAGCTTGGGTAACCAAATAACCTGCTATATTAGATAATTTACCAACATAGTAAATTGAAAATTAATTTAAAATTAAAGAAATTTTTTAAAATTTACATATTTCTAAATAATAAAAAATCATAAAATATTTTAAATATTTTCTAAAACATTTTGATATTTTAAATCTATCTTTTGTTTAAAAAAACTTGCTATAACAAGTCAACCGGATACTGGTTTTACTCTATGAAAATACCCTTCAAAGTTAGAATTAATCATGATTAATTAGTAGATTCGATTATTATAAGAAAATTATAAATAGGTTGAATTATTCTAGGTTATTTTTCCAAATTTTAATTTGTATATCAAACAAAAGGTTAGAAATAAATGTGTAGATTATCAACTACAAGCTGTTAATGCTTAAGATAGATACTCAAATTGTTAGAGTATATAACATATTCTGGGGCCTCAACCATCAGCTTAAGCTTTTGGTTGAGTTGGTTTCTTGACATGGTATCAGAGCCAGAGTGACAAGAGGTTACAGGTTCGAATCTCAACCACCCCTCATTTAAAGTGGAATATTAGCGCCATGTATGAGGAAGGCATGTGCTGCATCCACACTTCTAACCCAAAGGGCTCTCGTGTGAGGGGGCGTGTTAGAGTATATAACATATTCTGGGGCCTCAACCATCAGCTTAATCTTTTGGTTGAGTTGGTTCCTTGACACAAATTTGTCTCTATATTCCCATTATCTTTGGACAAATAAGGAAAAGAGAATATTTTGCTTACTCTCATTAGATACAAATGTGAAAAGAAGAAACAACGCCATTGTTTTTGTCTAGAGTACATACACCTTTCTCATTTTGATAAAATTACAAATTGACTTGAAATTCGTTCAAAATTTGGTGGGTTATGATTCAAAATTTTTGATCCGTGATTTGAAAATGACCCAATTAAAAATACCAAACATTCAACTGTTTTGATCCGTTTTCAATTTCACAGTCATTTGAAGTCAAAATCCATTATTTTTATAATCAATTTTTGTACTTTGAGAAAATTTAATTTCGATATAAACTTAAAATTGATATATCGCATCGTTCCTTTTTTGTTAGACAATATTATGCTTAAAAAATTATTTATACATTTCTTCCGTTCCAATGAAGTTGCCTTATTTCTATTTCGGTGATGACTCGGATTATTTCTTTATTTCTCATCAACACATTTATATTTTGTCACCTCTCATCCACACACTATTTCATAAAATATAAATTTACATTTACTCATTTTCCTCAATTTTAACCATATATGTACATGGGGGCATTTTTTGTGGTATCAATGGGGATAGTTGAAAGGTTTTGGGAATGGTAAAAATTTGCTATAAATTTGTTCCACAATATTTTATTATTGTGTAATTGTTAAGTAAAATTCTTATTTTTATTTTATATATATATATATATATATATATATATATATATATATATATATATATATATATATATATATATATATATATATATATATATATATATATATATATATATATATATATATATATATATATATATATATACTACCGATATCAATTGTGTTCTTTGCAATGGAGCCACTGAATCGATCCATCACCTTGTTTTTGATTGCCATAATGCTAAATCCATTCGCACCCAGATTTTCAGCTTCCTTAGAGATAGATTCGATAATTCTGATTTCCAAGCTGAGATTAACTTCATGGCAAAGATCAATAAGAAGAAGACCGACAGAGCCAAACTGATTGTTGCTATATGGACTGAAATGATTTATTGCATCTGGAAACAGAGAAATGGGAAAATTTTTGATAATCGCATGTTTAGCCAGAAAGAGATGTGCGATCTTATTATCTTTAGAGTTGCAGGGAGGGTTAGTAGTAGGATGAATGAGATGCTTGTATCTATGTAGCTTTTTGGTAGTTTTTTTTTGGGTTATAGCTCCTTTTTTGTTGTGAGTGATAGCGTTTTGGTGGCTGGGTCTGCAGTTAATTTACAGACCGAGCGTTTGTTACTCCCCTCTGTATGTATATTTTTGGTATATAATACAAATCAATTGACAAAAAAAAATAAATAAATACATATATAGATATATATATATATATATATATATATATATATATATATATATATATATATATATATAATATATATATATATATATATATATATATATATATATATATATATATATATATATATATATATATATATATATATATATATATATATATATATATATATATATATATATATACTCCCTCCGTTCCAGTTTACTGTCCCATTTCATTTTTTGGCAATTCCTCATTACTTGTCCCATTTCCTTTTTTGACTATTCTTTTTTAACCTATATACCCCCACTTTTCCAAATCCCAATACTCCACTACCACCTTTACAATTAATTTAATCAATTAAAATACCCAACTACCACATTTTCCAATGGACACCACTACTACCTTAAAATCAGTGTTTGGTCAAATGGGACTAGTAAACTGGTACGGAGGGAGTATATAAGAGTCATGATCCCCGTAGGAACCAAGAAGTTGAATCACAGAATATATTGCTCCAATTATAATTTTTTTTTATTCTTTGTTTTATTTATAATTCAAAAGAAATAATAACTCCTAATTACAACAACAACATAGAGTGTCTCGAATACAAATATAATTTACTGGTTTACAATGAACACCACAAGTTTTCGCACCGCAGGCAGCACTTGGTATATCAATGCAATTAGTATGTTTTTGGCACTGTTGATTAAGATAAACTTCAGAAAATTCGTTGGTTGAATCCATAATTCCACAATGAATTGTACCTAATACATATTTACAATATATATAAATTATCAACAATAATGTGATTATGTGAATAATTTGAAAAAGTGCTACAATAAAAATACGTTAATAAGTATATTTAAAATTAATTAGAACATTGTAAATTTACTTACTAGAAAGCATAAGAAGCATTGTTGCAAAAAAGATTACTACAAGAGACTTGCATCCGGCCATGTTGAAGAATGACGAAGATGTATACTTATTCAAGTTGGAAAGTAAAGTACTGATTTATATATACTTAAGCAATATCTAATATTTGATTATTATTATTATTATGAATTCAATATTTGAGTAATAATATATGTAACAAATCAAATAAAATTTCTTCAATGATACAAATATCTTTTATTATGGTACGAATCTTATCACTTTTAGCTCAATATTTATTGGTCATAATTATATACAATCATATATCATATTATATGTAGTTTAATATTTATTGACTTTTATAATTATAATTAAAATCATATCATTTTCAACTTAATATTCATTATTGTTTTAATCGTAGATTTTTCTAATTAATGCACCTAGTATATATGTTTCAATCTCTTAGGTCCAATCCATCAAACTTTAAAATTCTACTTACTGTATCCTTAATGACTACTTATATTAATCTTTAATGCCTACTTACAATATACTTAATACCCACCGAAAAATACTTAAAATACCTATTTACATTATTCATAATGTCTATCGAGAAACTAAGCCTGGTAGCTTACTTAGCATATCCGTAATGCCTACTTACAAAATCTTTAATGTCTACTTACAATATACTTAATTCCCAACGAGTAAGAACTTAAGTATTTACAAAATTCTAAATGTCTACTTACAATATTTTTAATGCCTACCAAAAAACTTACTCAATATATTTTTCTTTTTGGACCAACCCAATTAGAGGTGGTCTCTCAAATGACTGTCACTTGCAAGAATTTGAGTGTAAGTTTAGAGAATAAATTTGGTAATTATTTTAAGCTCCATAAAAGATAATTTCTATAATTGATAAATGTAATAATATTTTAGAGAATCTTTTAAAATGTAATCTCAAATATAAAAGAAAATTTCTATAATAGATAAATGTAATCTCAAATATAATATATCATAATAATATATCATACAAGACTCAAATTGTCTTTAAAAAATTATGTAGGTTTAGATAATAAGATTTTATTTATGTTTGATAAAAAAATTGTCTACTTAATTTAAGAAATCTTTTTCAAGAAAAAATATAGTTATTAGGCATATCTTTTAAAAGTATTTGAAATAAGAACAAATAGTAGAAAAAGATTATGTTGATATCACTATAATAAAACATACTAAATTTAAAAGATCTTGTCAATTATTATGTCTAAAATTATATTTTGATATTTATTACAGGAATAAAATTGATTTCAATGAAAGATTTTCCAATCATATTGTTCTAGCAAATTATTACTATTTTTTTTAGATAAAATTAAGCCTTGGATACAACTACTCCCTCCTATTTAGTTTAAGTGTCTCATTTAGTTTTTTCACACTTTTCGAGGCAATATTTTAACTCTTAATATCTAAAATTATTCTTAATTAAAAATTATAAAAATTTGATATTAATAATCCTTGTATTGAGACGAATCAAACAGGATCTCATATGACTATGTTTTATTTTATAGATTAAGGGGGTGTTTGGTATGAACTTTTTAATATCAAGTAATGGATTCAATTACCATTACTCCAAATTTTTTGTTTGGTATGATGTTAGTTTAATCCAATCCATTTCTTGAGGGTAATGGATACCTTTACCTTGTTACCACTTATTTATGTCAAGTAACAAATTTCCTTTCCATGATCAAGTAATTGTTCCCCTTACATTTTCATACCAAACAACATATAACTACTACTCATACTCTTACCCTTACTCCTCTTTATCATTTCCCTTTCCATTACATTTTATATTCTCATACCAAACACCCCCTAAGAGTAAAATACAAATTAAGAGTGATGAGTGAATAGTGCCAAAAAATAAATGAGACATTTAGGCTGAATAGGAGGTAGTATTATATAAGGATTCTATTTGATAATAGTACAATCTAACATTTTTTAAAAATATATATTTTTTTTCAAATTATATTTGGATGTGTATTATATTGTTGCCACGTCAAATTCATTTAACCAATAAGATTGCTGTATTTGGCAAATGGCTATTAGACTGCCATTTGTCATTTAGCAGCAAAATAATTAAATAGTAGGTGGTATTAAAATTAAGCATAATATTTATGGAATATATTTTTACTGCTATATTCACTATTATTAGACATATACTACCTTATATTCAATATTATTGTCCCATTTGATTCTTTATATTATTCATCGATCATTTTAAATTTGTATTGTATTCATAATCTATAAATTAAAATATAATCAAGTGAGAACTTATTTAATTCATTTCAATGTAAATTTTATTAAAATCAACATTTTTATAAAAGTACTATCTCTGGGTATTATACTTTGAAAACACCAATTGGACATATTAGGAAAAAGCGGGGATCATTTCTTTGGGGATATATATAAGAAAAGTGTACGAATAAGATAAAACTGTAACTTCCCTGCGTGAATTAGAATTGAAATTTTGGTGACAAAATAGGCATCATTAATTATGAATGTTGAAAAGGTAAAATGTAAATTTTGAAAAATCAACGACCGCAAATTCAGTTTTAATCATTAATTTGTCAATCGCTGCATCTATCTACAACATAAGTTTCGTCACTACTCGCTATTTTGACGAGATTTATGGTAATAAAGGGGGATAAAACTTCTTCCCCCACCTCAACATTTATATGTAAAACTAGTATACAAACTCGTACAATACACGAAGTTATTAATATAAAAGTATATTTAAAATTAATTTAAAAATGCAATTAAATTTTATTAGTATAAAAATAGTAATATTTAAAATAAAATAAATAGAAAATTTTATAATATATAGTGCTTTAATGAAAAAAATTATGTTGTTAATATTTGATATAATAATGATAATTATATTTGATAATAGACTTGAACAAAAGTTGCTTTTTAAAATTCAAAATGTTCACTTTTGGAACGAGATAATAATATTTGATATAATAATGATAATATGTTAAATGAATGATGAATAAAGATATCCCTCTGTTTTTTCTATAAATTAAAACATTGTCAAAAGAGATCTTATTTGATTTGAATCAATTTAAGGCATATTAATATCAATTTTTATAATTTTTAATAATGTTTAATTATAGATATTAATAAAGATTGAATTAGTGCATTAGCAAACGTGCAAAAATCAAATAGACCATTTAAAGTGAAACATAGGGAGTATGGTTATTAGTCTAATAAATACTGAGCTATAAAAGATATTATTAGAATATATGATCAATTAATAATTGAATCAAATATGAAATGATTGTGGTTATCTATCTCTAATTATGCTCAATAAATATTCAGCCAATATTAATTATAAGATTTGCATAATTATAAAAGATATTTGTATTAATTAAGAGATTGTATAATATAATAATATAAAAGATATTTGTATCAACTTAGTGATTGTATTTGATTTGTTAAATTTACTAAATAGTTCTTGTGCGATACATGACTTTTCAAAAATTTTTGATATATTTTTACAAATTAAAAAGTTAAAATTTTAAGAAATAAATTTTACATTATAGTTATATTTCATTTCACTATATATTACATACATTGTATGATATTTTGTATTGTGCGCACATGTGACTGTGAAAATTTTGTTAATAACAAATAAATCACAACAAAAGACAAAAAATATACTATGCTCTAATCATCTCAAAATATCCAATATATCAAATAATACTTAGTTAAAAAATAAAATTGAAAAGATTTTATCAATAATTGAAAAAATGAAATAAAATATATGATTATCTAATACATTAAATAATGTAACCTAGAATCTAAAAAATAATAATTAGATTGTAGTAGTCATAGATATGAAAATAATTTATGGGAATCATAACAATGACATCATCATCCGATTTTAGAGAGAAAACTTTTATTGAGGAAGTGACACTTAAGCAATTTTGTAAAATGATGATGTTAGTTCTGTTTTGTTTTAGTAATAGTTATAGATAGATTATCATTAAGCTATAAAAGTATATAATGAGATGGTCTTGTTGTTTGAACTTACATTATTTAACATACCTCTTCGTTCTTAAACATGGTTGGAAACATTATTATCTCTCTTGATTAATGATTATTCTTGTTGTTATGATTATTATTCTTTCCGGTATATACTTGATTTGAACTTTAAAATTATTTTATAATTTTATAATTTGTGATATATATGATTATTATCATTCTTTTACTAATTTGTGCACTAGTACTTAATTTAAGATACTAAGATCGGTAACTTTTTGAATTTTATTTAAGATATTTTCTAAAATATTATACTCCTTTACTATACCTATTTTAGAAGATATATTCTATTCTATTGAATTTAAAATAAGAACTAAATTTGTCATCTAGACCTATCTAGTCCTACTAAAATAATAAAATTCAATAGTATTGTAGAAAATTTTTAGAAAAATAATAATTACTTCTAATAATTAAATAATTAAAATGTTATATTTTTCTTGTATTAGGTACCATTCATTGTAAAATTATCTACTCAGATTTCGATTTTTCTTAAGTTTATCCTATTCAAGCTCATCATTGCTTCAACATACTCTCTGGTGACTGTGGTGAAAAGATCATGTAATGTATCATATAAAGAGCTGGAGATTAATGTGATGAAAAAAACTATATGATGCATAGCTGGAGAATAAAAGACCATTTATGCATCATCAAAAAATATAAAATAGAATAGTTCAATGTAATTTATTTCTTACCCAGTCCCGCTATATGGGTCTTTAAGATCATTAGAGAATATGATATTACTCGCATATTTATTTAGGGTAATCAATACATTTTGTCATCATTAAGAATTTAAATTTAAGAAAATGATAAAATTATTAAACAATTGAATAATAATTTTTTCTAAAAACAAATAATTCTTATGTTTACATCTCTACCAAAGTAAACATGAGTAGACATTCAAAGAGGGTCTGGATGAGCCCCATATGCTTCCAAACAGAACTCAATAAAGGCCGAGCTATTCCTTATATTAGGAAGAAGTAAGGTGTCATCCCCATAATATTCCTCCAAAGTAATCACTATCTCAGTGCAT
>JAAKBH010001442.1:0-10000 GCA_019776075.1 Amaranthus palmeri | reverse complement strand
GAGGAGAATAGAAGACCTCGAAAACCGGCTCTGAGAGACCATAGGAGTTATGCCGACGTACTCATCGGGAAAGGTAAAAAGGAGAACGTCAGTACAGGTTTTCAAAACACCCACAGAAATGAAGAGGTTGATACCTACGTGGATCAGGCGAGAAAAGAGACAGAGAAGAGACAATCAAAAGCAGTCAGCCCCGACAACCAACAGGTAACTATTAAAACCACTCAAAATTCAGTCATGGTTGATAGAATGAAATTAGTACTTGTTGGTGTGTTTGAGCTGTCGTTGAACGTCCTCGATGTTGAGTCATTACTCATTGAGAAAGATATACATTATGAATGTTTGTCCTTGCTTGCACCAAATAAACTAGCAATATTTTTTGATGATGAGGACACTTTACTATCGACTTGGAAAGAAGGGTCCCCAATTTGGAGTATTTTCACTGATATATATCGATGGTCGGATGACTTAAATTTCCTTGAAAGATATGCTTGGCTAGAATGTATAGGGCTAAACCCAACTTGCTGGAGTTCGGAGATTTTTAGAAAAATTGGTGATATATGGGGAGACACAGTTAAAATTGACCATGTGCTATATAGTGGCCATTGTATATCTGCAGCTAAGGTATTAATACTGACCCAACACCATGAGAGTATAGTGGGCACAGTGAATGTTGAATGGGAGACGGGTTGTTGTCAAGTTAGGGTCCATGAGATTCAACAAGGTGAAGGCATATGGAGGATAGCACAAAACAGTAACCATGTGACAAACGAATTACAAGTTGGGGCTGGACAAACGCAAGTGAAAAAGAGGAATGCGTTGCATACTGATTCACAAGGTCTTGATGGTAGTGTAGAAGCTGACTTGAGGAGGATGAGGGATGGGAGCAATAACGACATACAGGGGCCTTATTGTCAAGAAAGGATGGAGTTAAGGGAGAACACTCTTGATGATAATGAAAGGCAACAACATGCGATTCTGTCACAGGAAAATGGGCTGCTGGCTCATAGTAACAGTATTGAAAAAAGCCTTGATGAATTGTTTATCGAGTCCATCGTTGCAGGTTCAGTAGCAAATAGGGGATGTCAGAATGCAGCTAGTTGGTCTGACCCGATTACTATTGTGGAGGAAAGGAGAGGTAGCTTATTACCTTGCGTGGAGGAATGCAATAAAGAAGTTCACAGTGGGTCTATGGAGGTATCCAGCTCAGATAATATCAGCCCACCAAAGAAAAAACAAAGGGGTAGGCCTAAAAGGACAGCGTGCTCAGTTCCAGAACCTCTAATAGTTCCTTCTACACCTCAACCGACTCCTAATGAAGCTCATAATACTTGGCATGTTGGGAAAAGGATTGGATTGGCATCTAACAACGAAGGAAAAATATTCAGAACTTTGAGGAAATCCAGGAGGCTACAATTACTTGAGGAGGAACATCCTATCCATGGATAGGTGATGGTTTCCATTTCACTTGGTGTTGTTTAACAATATATGATGAATTGGATTTTTTGGAACATAAGGGGACTGGGGAGAGGGGAGAAATGCTTAAGTATAAGGAAGTTAGTGGAGAAACACAGAGTGTCATTGCTTGCGTTGGTTGAAACTAAGCATCGAAATTCCTTTACGCGCGGAGTTAGAAGAATGTGGGGGAGAGATGAATTTGAATGGTGTGAATCGCTAGCCTCGGAAACTCATAGTGGTGGCATCATTACAGTCTGGGATCCTACAATATTCTCAATATCACAAAAACACATAAATGAGAGATGGATCGTTCTTGAAGGGCGTATTATAGAGGCGTCATTTGATTGTTGTGTAGGCATAATCTATGGTCCCAACAATAGAGAAGGAAGAATAATGGTGTATGAGTCCATAAAGCAACTTGCTCAATATATCAATAAACCTCTGTTATTGCTTGGAGACTTCAATGAAGTGATGCATCCTAGTGAGCGTTTGGGTCAATTTAGATATGAATCTAGTATGAGAGATATGTTAGATTGGGTCCAGGACCTAAATCTTATCGATGTCCCTCTACATGGGGGTAAAGTTTACATGGGGAAGGAATGAGTCGCAAAGTAGACTTGATAGATGTCTTTGTGTTGATGATTGGTTCACAAAGTTTCTTGAGTTGAGATTGGAAGGTTTAAAAAGAGGTGCCTCGGATCACAATCCAATCTTGCTATCATTGGATAAGATGATAAATTGGGGACCAAAACCGTTTAGAATGTTGAATTGTTGGTTCCTTAATCCAAACTTCAAGAAGTTCATCCAGGAAGAATGGCAAAACCTCCATAATGTTTCTCTTGTGAATAAGCTCAAGGCTATTAAGGGGCCGGTTAGAAGATGGAGCAAAGAAAAATTTGGGTGTATGGACAACAAAATACAACAATTTGAAGGGGTGATTCACGATCTTCAAAAGATAAGTGAAGCAAGAAGCTTGAATGAAATGGAGAATGCTAGAATGAGAACAGCACAAAATTATCTTCATATGTGGATGGTTAGGAGAGAAAGAATGTGGAGACAAAAGGCAAGAACGTATGGATTTAGTATCAAAGATCATAATACTAAATTCTTTCAAGCCTATACCATGATAAAGAGGAAGAGAAAGGAGATTACGAATTTGTTGATTGAGGGAAGAAGAATTTCGGGTGCCCAAAATTTGAAAAATGAAATCCGAAACTACTTTGCTCAACACTTTAAGCAAGATGATCTTCCGGAGATAGACGTTGATCTTGGGGACCATAGGAAAGTTAGTGCAGATCAAGTCAGATTCCTTGAAGCTACACCGTCTAGGGAAGAAGTGAAGGAGGCAGTTTGGGGGTGTGGTATTGATAAATCACCAGGATTTGATGGCATCAACTTTAAGTTTATAAGGGAGATGTGGGAATCGATACATGAGGAGATATTTCAGTTCGTTGTACAGTTCCTGGAAACAGGTGATATGGCCAAGGCAATCAACATCACTTGGGTTACCCTAATACCGAAAGTGAATAGCCCCGAATCGATTGAGGATTTCAGACCGATTAGTATGGTGGGAGCGTTATATAAGATCGTTGCAAAACTCCTCTCATCTAGACTGAAGCAGGTTATTGGTCCACTCATTGACGAATCCCAGAGTGCCTTTGTGATGGAAAGACAAATTCTTGATGGGGTGTTGGTAGCAAATGAGGCAATTGGGTGGCTAAGGAAAAAGAAAACACCTGGTGCAATGCTCAAGTTGGATTTCCAAAAGGCCTACGATTCTGTTTGATGGGAGTTTCTCAAGCAGGTAATGCTCAAGCTGGGGTTTGGTGTCAAATGGGTTAGATGGATCATGACTTGCATTTCTTCAGCTTCGATCTGAATTCTACTTAATGGGTCGCCCCTCAAACCGGTAAAGATGGGGAAAGGCTTGAGGCAGGGGGATCCTCTATCACCTTATCTCTTCATATTGGTCAGTGAAGTACTTGTGAGCCTCCTTCGCAAGGCTGAGGATTTGAACCTGATTAGAGGAGTTGAAATTGGAAAAAACAAGGTGATACTGAAGCATCTCCAATTTGCTGATGATACACTAGTCTTCGTACCAAAGGATGAGGAGGTAATTACTAACTACTTTCGAATTCTTGATTTATTTGCAATTATGTCTGGGCTAAATTTGAATTATAATAAATCATGTGTTATTTCTTGGAGTTCTAGTGAGCATGTATGGGCTAGAAACATTGCTAGTAAGTTTGGTTGCATGTATCAATCTTGTCCTGTTACCTATCTAGGCTTACCCCTTGGTGCAAATACTAATAAACTTTTGACATGGAAGCCTGTGATTTCGAAAATTGAGAACAAGTTAGCATCTTGGAAGGCGAAACTCTTATCGAGGGCGGGTAGACTAACATTAATCAAGAGTGTTCTTAATAGTCTGCCTATTTACTATATGAGTATGTTTAAAATGCCTAAGGAGGTTGCTAAAAAGATTGTGGGGTTACAAAGACGATTTTTCTGGGGTTATTCAGGTAATGGAGGTAATATGCAGCCAGCTGTGAAATGGTCAAATATTGAATTACCAAAGGGCATGGGTGGTCTTGGGGTAGGTAATATTCTTCATAAAAACCTAGTCCTTCTGTTCAAATGGTGGTGGAGATTTTCGGGGTGCGATGATTCTTTGTGGAAGCGCATCCTAATTTCTGTCCATAACATTAAGGGTTCTATTGCATCTTCTCATTCATTTAGTTGCATCACACATGGTCCACTAGCCCATTTGATGAAAAATGATGATGTTACTAAGAGAGTTAGAGACATTGTAGAAGAGGGGATAAAAATTGAAGTGGGGAATGGCAAATCCATTAGATTCTGGTATGATAATTGGTGTCCATCTAGCCCATTAAAAAACAACTTCCCTCGCCTATTTTCCATTTCATTGCAAAGGGAGGATTATATATGCCAAATGGGTGAATGGGTGAACGAAACTTGGAGATGGAATTTAACTTGGAGAAGATTCTTGTTTGATTGGGAAAGGGATGATCTTAATAGGCTTCTTAATACCATTGAACACCTTGCACCGATGTTTGATAAGAAAGATGGAGTGAGCTGGAACGGCATCGAGGGTCAGAAATTCCCTATATTGTCTATCACTAATAAAGTTAGTGAAGCTAACACGCCTATTCTACCCCCTGAGGTGTCTAGATTCATATGGAGTCTAAAGATACCTCCTAGATCTCATATTGTTTTATGGATGGCTTGTTTAGGCAGGTTGAAAACAGGTGATATTCTTATGGAGAAAGGAGGCATGGATCCATCTCTCGCCCTCTGTCCGTTTTGCAATGAGGTAATCGAATCAAATTCTCATATCTTATTTACATGCCTTGTATCATGGAAGATTTGGATGCATGTACTCAACTGGTGGGGTATTTCTGGAGCTTTACAAAACCAATGTATCGAGTTCCTGTTAGCTTGGAGGCAATTATCTGGTAGAAGGGGTCGTGCCAAACTTTGGAAGCTGATTTTTGGTTGTGTGCTCTGGTCTATATGGTTCGAAAGAAACAAGATCAAGTTTGAACAAGGGAGATTGGACTTGGGCCATTTGCTATACACCTTGAAGATTCGTGTGGGTCTTTGGTCAAAGGAGATGCTTGGTCAAGATTTGCCTTCTACAATCGCTTGGAGCTGATTTATTTTCATACTTGATTATTATTATTTTTTGTATTTAGTATCTTGGTGTTTTTTGGTGTGTTTTCGATTACTATGTATTACTCTTGTTTTGTTTTTGATGGGAGATATGGTGTTGGTGATGTATGTTGATGATAGAAGGTGATGTGTGTGGGGAGATATAAGTAGGAAGCTCGGGAGAAACAGATAAACTACAGCTGATAGAGATACTTGGTGTTTGTATATATGTATAGTCCATCCCTATGCTTTTTTCTGGATGGCCTGATTCTTGATCCTGGTGGCCAATGGCTTTTTCCCCTCGCGGGGTTTTTTATGCCGGCGGTTAGTAGGCTCTCAAGTTTCAGTGATTTTGTTTTTTCATTAATAATATTTCCTAATTTCCAAAAATATATATATATATATATATATATATATATATATATATATATATATATATATATATATATATATATATATATATATATATATATATATATATATATATATATATATATATATATATATATATGTGTGTGTGTGTGTGTGTGTCTATATATATTTATATACTTCCTCCGTATTCAGTTATTTGCAACTTTTGCCAAAAATGGCGTATTTTATTATCTGCAACTTTTTTTTTCTTTCCATTTATAGTAAATTTTTTATGCTGAATTTACCAACTTGCCCCTACTTAACAATACTAATAAGTTTTTAATTTTACTTAGTATTTCATTAATCTAACACATTTATTTAATTATTCCCACCAAAATTTAATAACCCAACCCTAGAATAATTTTGAAATCTTGCTAGGGTTCTTCACTTCTTTATCTGTCTTCAACCCCCACCATTAATGGGCGTCACTTCATCTTCTACCTCCCATTAATGGCGTCTTCTTGTGTTCTGACTTCTCTCACTATAAAAGAGAAGCTGTTACTTCTTTCACTACAAAAGAGAAGGCGTGACTTCTCGTTTCTGGAAAAACCCTTCGTTTTTCCTGTCTACAGCCCTTAATTATGGCGTCTTCAACCACCTCCATTAATACCACGTCACTTCGTCTTCTACCTCCATTAAATGACGTTAACTCTCCTCCTCTCACTATAAAAGAGGAACACCTCTGTCACAGATGGTTTTGGAAACCCCTCTTCGTTCTCTGGTACAAACCCTAATTTCTCTTCTTCTTCGTTTTTGCTTTCAGATCTACCATGAGTTCCCCTACAAAAAAAAACCCTAACACCAGTCCTTCTAAAGAGGTTCCTTTACAGAAGGAAACTTCACCACCACCACTACCTGGATATACTAGGTCAGGGTTAAGATTTACTCCTCCTGGTGTACGGAGTAGATCTGTACGCTGTAGATCTGTGGCCCAGATGAGAAGGATAAGGGGTTGTACTGGTGGGGCTAAGCTTTCTTTCAATTGTGATGGATCTGGGGTTTCCTCGATTGAAAAGGCTAAAGAGGTCGTTCCTGAGGGTTCTAAAGAGGTCATTGTGTTGGATGAAAGTGATGAGAGTTCTATTAGCTGTTCTGAGTCCCTAACCATTTCTGAAGATGATGAAGACCCTTCAAAGGGTCCTGGTTCATTGTGTGGAAATAAGCGTGTGTGTTTTGAACCACCTTCACCTATTGCTTGTTCTAGCTCTGAAGATGAATTCTTCATGCGTTTTTACTGACTTCGCAGTGTATAAAATATCTAACTCTTTCTCCCTTTATTTTTGTACCTCACATGCTCTGTTGATTCATGTTCATTCATGTTCATTTACGTTCATTCATGTTCATTCATGTTCATTCATGTTCATTCATGTTCATTCATGTTCATTTAGGTTGATTCTTGTTCTCTTGTTCTGTTGATTCATGTTTATTGTTGTTGATTCTGTTGATTCATGTTTATTGTTGTTGATTCTGTTGATTCATGTTTATTGTTGTTGATTCTTTTGATTCATGTTTATTGTTGTTGATTCTGTTGATTCATGTTGATTCTTGTTTATTCATGTTCATTTAGGTTGATTCTTGTTCTCTTGTTCTGTTGAATTGTCTGCTGTTGCTGTTGAATTGTGTTCATTCATGTTTTGTTGCTGTTGAATTGTGTTGATTCATGTTCATTGTTGTTGATTCTGTTGCTTCATGTTGATTCTTGTTTATTCATGTTCATTTAGGTTGATTCTTGTTCTCTTGTTCTGTTGAATTGTGTGCTGTTGCTGTTGAATTGTGTTCATTCATGTTTTGTTGCTGTTGAATTGTGTTGATTCATGTTCATTGTGGAAAGGAGTCCCTTCTGTTGGGTTCTGTTTGTGGTGTTTGGGAATGGATGACTTGATGAATGAGGAGTAAAGTTATGTTTGTGTATGCAAGTTAGTCCCACTATTTGTTGCCATAGAGTCCCTGTGCTTGTTTACTGTTCTCAGTGACATTAGAAGAGAGAACATTTGTGCATCCAAATGATGAAGGGACTCATTTCATCATTCAATCAGATAATGGGTTTGCTCCAACAACTATTTATTAGTTGTTGTTGAGGTAACCATATTTGATATGAATATGGAAAAAAAAATTCCTCTGATGGATGAAGTTGTCATGTCCACAACCATAATTTTAATAAAAAAAGGGAGACTTATGCATTTCATTTCCAATTAAGAGTCATACAAAATTATGCATTTCATTTCCAAAAAAGGCTAGTTAACACTGCCATTCATTACAATCACAAAATACACCTAACCAACAACATTCAATTAAAGACAAAAACAAACCTAAAGTTATGAATGGTATTCATGGTTAAGTGTGGCAGTGTGACTAAAGCCTTGAGTCCCTTTATCTTCATTAGTCTGCATCAACCTCCATCATTGTGTCCTCAGCTTGAAATTGTGCTGTGTCAATGAAAACATTGTTGAGGTAATCAACAGCTTGTGCTACCAAATTCTTGTCTACTTCTAAAATTTCTGGTAGAAGTACCATATGATCAAGTTTCTTTTTACCCATGTGTGGGATCTTGTAATTGTTTCCTCCTTGCACTTTGAGGATCTCAATCATGCATGTTTGTAGTGTTATCCAAGTGTATTTGTTCAACACTGGATTGAAAATCTCATAAGCTTCCTTCACTTTCTCTATTAATTCCCCTAAATTTTTTGGAAAGGTTTGATATTGTAGTGATTGAATGACACTGAACAAACCTAAATCAAGCACATTCAAGTCTGGAGATTGTGCTGGTTGAAATTTAAGCTGGATGCAGAAACCATCTGAGTTACATGCATCTATAAACTCAGAGTCTGTAGGAATTTGATGGGGTCTTGCATTATCCCACTGTAATATAATATCCTTTGGCAAAGATGATGGCCAATGACTTTTTAATGATGGAATTACCTTATTCAGTAGCATTTTTCTGATTTCTTGCTTGTTGATGTTGACTGTGGGCTTGACTTCCAATGTCCCTGCCTCCCTGTTTTTACTTTTCTTTGCAGCTCTTTGTTCATAAGCAAACTCAAATATTCCATACTTCCCATCATGTATAATAGCACCATCAGCTGATGTAAGTGGCTTACCAACCACTGCCATGAACATGCCCTTGACTTTGAATCTTTTGGACTGTTGACATCTATAAGGATCTTCCTCATTTGGAAGAAGATAGAACCTTCTTGTCTCTGGGTTTAAATAAAACCACTTTTCATCAACATGAACCACATTTTGCATGTCCATGAATTTTGGGTTTGACCCATGTTCAGCAGGTAGTATATGAAATAAAACCCATTTCATTCTTGCCACCTTATGGTTTGGAGTTAGTGCTGGATGGTTGGAGCTTGTATGTGTTCTGAGTCTCCCTTTTTTTTTTAATTGTTGAATTGTGCCATGTACATTTAGAGCTGCAGCATAACTTCTGCATGTTGTCTTTTTGCAAAGTGGGACTGACTGCAACATTTGATCAGTGAATATGAATGGTTTGGGTCCTGTACTTCCTAGTTTTTTGCTTCTGACATCAATGACATTCCCAAATTCCATTTGTCTGAGTACTTCTCTGTGCAATCTCAGAATTGTGCTTTTGTGTACGTTGAATTTCTTTGCTTGACTTGTCTGGAAACCCCTTGGTAAATCCTTACCATCCAAATTGTGTAGAAATGCATCCACTAGTTGTCTTTTTTGATGTACTGTGAGCTGCTTCCTACCTTTTGCTTGTTGTACTTGCTGCATTTGTGGTTGACTTTGTTCTTGTGTTGGTGTTTCATATGAATCATCAAATGAGTTCCTATAATTTTCTTCTTCCATGAGAAGAATATCAATGGCAAAAAAATTATCATCAAAATCATTTGCCATGTTGCTTGATGTCCCCCCAGATTTGTGGTTGGAGTTGCAAGTAAAGGTTGCTGTTTTTTTGAAGACCTCAAACACAACCACTTTTGTTGATTTACGATGATGCTGCAGCTAACTTGCTCATTTTGTAATCTAACTAGTAGTTAGGTCTTATTTTGTGTATTTGTAAGAAGTTGATGTTGATGAACTTGCTGTTGAACATGAAGTTGTATGTTGGTGATGTAGTTTTGTATGAAGGTGGAGGTTGCTGTATTTTGTATGGCTGGATGAACTTGTATGAATGTTGGAGGTTGCTGTATTTGTATGAATGTTTCAGGCTTTTAAAAAAATTTCATGTCAAAAATTTGGGTGAATTTTAAATTCCCCCAAATTTTGATATGATTCTTAAATTTTAGTTTAATGAAATGTTTTTAAAACCAAAATGAATTTGGTGGGAAAATGTTTCCCACTAAAAAAATTTCCCTCTAAAATTTTTCTCTCTCTTACTTTTTAATACTCTAATCCCACCCCACCAAACATAATTAATCTACTCTAATACACCACTAAAAGTTTTTGCCTAGGAGTCCGTGTCGGACCCAAAAGTTGCACATAATGAATACGG
>JAAKBH010001441.1:0-13499 GCA_019776075.1 Amaranthus palmeri | reverse complement strand
TATACTACCTTTGTTAATTGTTTTCTGCAACTTTGGCCATTTTGTCCGCTCAAAGTTATTTGCAATTTTCCTTTTTAGTTAAAAATAACCAATCTAATTACCTATCCCATTATTTTCTCTCTCCTTTAATCACCTATCCCATCATTTTCTCTCTCCTTCTTTTTCCTAAATTACCTACCCCTACTCCTCTCTCTTTCTTTCTCTCTCATATCTTACCTTTAATTACATTACCCCACATTCTCTAATTATGCTTTAAGAAAAATTGCATTGGCAACCTCAATTTGTACTGCGTTTGCACAAAACAATTAACGGAGGTAGTATATATATAATATATATATATATATATATATATATATATAATATATATATATATATATATATATATATATATATATATATATATATATATATATATATATATATATATATATATATATATATATATATATATATATATATATATATATATATATATCTATATATATATATATTTTGCCAATTAATTTGTATTATATACTAACGGAATATATATATCTATATATATATATATATATATATATATAATATATATATATATATATATATATATATATATATTATACTATATATATATATATATATATATATCTATATATATATGTTTGACATTAACTTGCAAAAGCTAGTTCAAAATTGATTTGTTTGACTTGAAATTTGACATGTACACTATTAGAACCTATAGTTATCTGTTAGGTGGCCTTTCTAAGAGCCTTTTATGCCCCAATAACTTGTAAAAAACTAGGATAACTATGATTTGTTGACATAAAACCCTTGCATGAAAGACTAATAGAACCTCATATATCTCCGATGTTAGCTAAGATATGAAAACCTAGGACATATATGTAAAGTAACATATTAAGTAGAAGTTTTCAAGAGTTTTAAACCCTAACTTGCGAAATCCAGGTCAAAATTGATTTGCTTAATAGGAAACTTGATATACAAGTCAAATTAATAACTATTAGCTTATGCTTTGGCTTGCACATTTGAGAATGGTGTGGAACATGAATTGAAGTATGGAAGGATTAGCTTTGGCTCACTTGATGAAGTGAGCATTAAAGATGATTGGAGATGTCTTGATGAAGGCAAAGATTATAGTGTGATTAACTTTGGGACACTTGATGAAGTGTTTGATGATGTATGGTGCATGAATGAAGGAAGGAAGAAGGCTGCAGCTGGTCTTGAGAGGAGCTCGACCAAGTCGAGCCATGAAGGGAACAGTCGAGCAACAAGGCACTCGGTCGAGCGAAGGGGGGGCTGACAGCAGTACGAGTTTCTGTTTTGATGCACGGTTTTGTGGGCTTTTATGCCTTTGTCCCCAAGTCTTCTAATATGTCCTTAGGCCCATATAAGGGATATTAGGGAGTGTTTTCTATTGTATTGGGTGTATGGTGGGAGATTGAAAGAAAGTTTCAATCTTTGGCTTTAAGGAGTGTTCTTAGAGTCTTGTGTTGAGTCTTTAATGTAATGTTGATTATATTAATGACAAGAAACATTGTTTGAGGGGGAGGTATCCTAAGATACCTCATTAATCTTGTGTTTTGGGTGTTCTCTTGTTGTGCTCTGTTTTTGTTCCATTTCTTTTGCCATCTTTTCTCTCTTATTTGTTCACCTTTGCATTAGCCCATTCACAACAGCAAAGTTATGGTAGTGGTCATGAAATCAAGTGTTAGACTGTTTATGGAAGAGTACCAGTTAAATGTTTTGTTGATGATATATGTATGCGTACAAATGAAGTGCAATTTTGGTCAAATTGCTTGTGGTGCAGAGATCTTGATTTGCAATGTCAAGATATAATGGTTTTGGTGGTCAATATTTTGTGTGTTGTGGTGAAGGTCAAGTAAAGTGTTGTGTAAATGAAGTTTGTATATTTGGTAACAAGAAAGTCATGCTTGTTCTGTAAAAATAGCAAGCTTTTCTACACCATGTAGTGTTCAAGTTCAAGTGTAAATTCAAGTGCTATGTGAATAAGTGAGAGTTTTATTCAGATGTTAGTTAGTTTACGAGTAATTAATTTAATAGACTAATTATGTAAGTAGATAGTTAATTTTTAGAGTATGAAGTAGTGGTTTCTTTATTTTACGGAAAAATTACAAAAGACTATCTAATCTATAGCACATTTTGCAAAAGACTACCTACTATAATTTTTTTGCAAAATACTACCTTAAATAACATAAACCTTCGCAAAAGACTATCACTTGACGGAATTAGTTAGTTGATCGTTAAAATTTTATTTTGTCCAGTATGTGGGTTCACGTGAGTTACTTAAGTCAGTATTATTTCCTCTTTTAAGACACAAAATTTTCTAATTCTTTCCCCTTCCCCTTTCAATTCTTGAGAACCCTAATTTTTTTCCCAAATTAAATTATGTTTCTTCTTTCCACAAAAAAATCGAAGCACGATAGATTTGGGTGTGGAGTTACCTTTGCATAGAGAATTTTGTTGATCAAGGAAAATCCTGGAAGACTGTTTAAAACTTGCAAATTTTTTGATCCTGATACCTATTGGAGGGGATGCAACAAGTTCAATGGGATTGATGAAATTGCAATGGTTGATTGGCTAAGAGAAGTGACAAACACACCTGTTGAGGAGAAGCAACATTCAACTAAAAAATTAAGATATTGACTTCAAGGGTTTGTTGCTTGGAACATGAGGAACAAGCAATTTCAATACTTATAAGGATTAAAAAGATATTGATGAGTACGAGAAAGCATGGTAAAGAGATTTCAAGCTTTGTATGGTTTTACTTTTGTTTTTTGTTGGTGCTGGTTGTACAAATAAAAGTTATGTAACTTTCAAACTGTTTTGTAAGAATTAGTGTATTGTATTAGTGATTCGGATATGTAATTGATGTTTCAAAAATTTTATAAACATGATTATGATGAATGAAGAGGTTGATTTTTTCGCTACTTATTTATATTCAATTATATATGAAATTTGACTCTTGCTTATCATAATGAGCACCTAAAAATGTTTGCAAGTATGATAGAAATTAAGGATGATAAAAGCATTCTAAATTTCCTTCAAAGCTCTGAAAATGTAGCCTACCTCCACAAACCCTAAGCCATTACCATCCCCTTTAGAAAGATGCATGGTAGGCCTAATAAGAGGAAGAAGAGATTGGAGCCGGATGAAGCTAAGGGTAGGAAAAAGCCAGGCTTTGTGGTGAGGGAGTATAAGCAACGAATTAGATGTGGCAATTATGGCACACTAGGACACAATAAAAAGAAGTGCAATAAGCTTCCCAAACCACTTTCTACAATTGAGAAGTCAAAGGGAGGAAGGCCTAAGAAGGGTTCAGTGTCTTCAACATCAATCACTCCAAATCCAATTCTAACAAAGGAAATAACACTAACTTAAGTAACTCACGTAACCTCACGTGCTGGCCAAAATAAAATTTTAACAGTCACTACAAGAAAAAACGTTTTGGGCGACATTTAATTCTGTCCCCCATTCTTAAAAATATGTCGCCCAAAATTGGGGCAATAAATCTCAAAAGTGACACGACAAGTGTCGCCCTATCGCCGTCGCACATATTTGGGCGACATACCGTTATTAATGACGCCCATGCTTGGGTTTGGGCGACGCATAAGGACGCGAAGCTCATAATTAGTATTTTTGGGCGACACATGAATATGCAGCCCATGTTTGAACTTTGGTCGACAATATTGTCTATGCGGCCCATAGTTATATGCTTTGGGCGACATAATATGTGTGTCGCTCATAGTTATATGCTTTGGGCGACATAATATGTGTGTCGCCCATATATATATATATATATATATATATATATATATATATATATATATATATATATATATATATATATATATATATATATAACACCCTAGTTACAACTATAACGTGTATAGAGGTAAGTTTGGGGATCGAACCACAAGGAACAAGGGCAAGAAAGATTGAGTGCTAAGTGTAGAGGGAAAGAGTGTGTGTATGATATTGGGTGTTTGTGAACTAAACTAATGAAAGCAAATAAACAAGAATAAGATAGCAATAAGAGACAAACGGGGTTGGTGAGGATTCACCCTAGGTCGATACTATGTTCTCATACAAAGCTAAGTCAAGGGAGATTGAGCATGGCTCAATAGAGACACTCAAGATGACATGGGGAAGTTGATGACATATAGTCAATACGAACGACCCATAATCGCCCTATGTCTCACAAGGGAGTGGCAGGACAAGATATGTATCGAATATCAATCATTCAAACCAAAACAACCTCAACCCTAATCTAGCATATGAACAACATTCACCAAACCTAGGGTTTCACCAAACCAAAACCCCTAAGAAATCTACTCTAGCATGTTTGGAATGAAAACAACAAAGAACAAGGAAGA
This sequence comes from Amaranthus palmeri, assembly GCA_019776075.1. Lineage (NCBI taxonomy): Eukaryota > Viridiplantae > Streptophyta > Magnoliopsida > Caryophyllales > Amaranthaceae > Amaranthus > Amaranthus palmeri. The sequence goes on along the minus strand of JAAKBH010001441.1, from coordinate 9,108 downwards.
AAACATGAATGTAAACATTAGGGCAAGAGAGAAATCAACAAAAGTGAAAGGCAAAGCAAGAAAACTAACTATCAACTACTCTAGGAAGCAATAACCAAAGCAAGAACAAGTTTTGAAAGCAATATAACAAGATTCAAATTAAAGCAAATATCAAACTTAAGAAGAACAAAACATTAAATGACATGAATGAAAGGTAAATGAAAGCAATAAAGAGTAAAGGAAAGATAAACTTACATAAACCAAAGTGCTAGAATGAAAGGAATTGAAATTACAATGCTTGAAATGTAAATGAAAGCATAAAAATCTAATTCTAGGGTTTGGAATTGAAGAAAAGCAATAAATGATGTTCAATAGAGTAGAGGGAGATTCTCTCTATCAAAGCATAGGGTTTTAGTTCATAAGAATGCCCTTATATAGGCTACACAAGTTGGGAACAAAAGCCCTAAAAGAATCCTACGTGGCAAGCTTCGAAGAGAAATCGATTTCGCGAGATTCTGAGTCGCATTCGCCCGAAGGCAGACCAAGCTTCGCCCGAATGGGCCCAGATTCGACCGAATCTGGGTCAGATTCGCCCGAATGGGCTGTTTTGGCCTTCTGATGCGCTGCAGGATGAAGCTTCGACCTGGCTTCGACCTGGCTTCGACCTCAATTCGACCGAATTGTATTGGATTCGACCGAAACTTGGTCATTCGTGGCTTTCAGAGACTTTGAGCTTTGGACTTGGGCAAGGCATAGTCCATTCGACCGAATGGGCTTCTCATTCGACCGAATGTGGTCATTTTGGCCACATTGAAGCTTCAAACTATCGTCGAATGACTCCCGATCTTTGCGATACTTTCGGGGATGACCCGAAACACTTGTGGGAGCCTCGAAACGCGTGCCACTTCTTCGAACTTGACGTATAAGCCTCAAATTAACTCGAATCACCTCGAAACGATCTCCAATCATCTTGATATCTTCGGGGATGACCCGAAACACTTGTGAGTGCCTCGAAACACGTGCGTTTCCTCCGACTTTGATGTCTAAGCCTCAAACTAACCCGAATCACCTCGAAACGAGCTCCGATCATCGTGATATCTTCGGGGATGACCCGAAACACATGTGAGCACCTCGAAACGCGTGCATTATCTTCGACTTTGATGTCTAAGCCTCGAACTCAACCCGAATCACCTTGAAATCTCCCGAAAACACCTGAAATGATCTCTAAACACTATGGAGACAAGATCAAGGTAAATTCGAGTATTTAGAGCATAAAACCAATGTAAAACACCGAGATACGACACCAAAGTAGGGCTATAAATGTGCTCTAAATCGAGCACATCAGAAATGAAGACGAATTAATCAATAGGGTTCGTCAATACCAAATTCTCAAAAATGGGTAGAATTAAAATGGGTTTTGTGTGAAGTTTTTTTTGATGTTTTTGATTCAGAGCAGTTTGAGTTTGAGGGGGAAGAATGAGTGTAGGATGCCTGCGGCTGCTGTTATTAGGTTTAGGACTTTTTAGGTTACTTTGAGTTTAAATACCTAGGGTTAGAAAAGTTCAATTTGGACTTAAAACTTAAGAGGCCCATTCAGATTTTATTTATTTATTTATTTATGTTTATTTATTTATGTATTTAGTTATGTTTATTTATTTATTTTATCTAGATTCATTTGCTTATGTATTTAGTTATGTTTATTTATTTATTTATTTTATTTATTTATGTTTATTTATTTATGTATTTAGTTATGTTTATTTATTTATTTTATCTAGATTCATTTGCTTGGGGTATTCATAAAAGTTGAATGGGGCGGTAAAATTGAGTCGATTTTTTTGGGGAATTAGTCGAAAATTTTTTTTATGTGTAATTATATTTTTTGCATTTTTATATTTATATTTATATTTATATTGAACTAAACAAACTTAACAAAAATTCATAGAAAAAAGAGCAATTATAATAAGGTAAAGGCAGGAATTCAGTTTTTAGGAGGGACCTCAATTTTAGATTTTTAATTATGGTTTTGGGCAACATTACTATATACGCGTGGCCCATAATATTATTTTGGGCGACATCGTAACTTACGCGTGGCTCATAATAATAGTTTGGGCGACACGACCCATATATGTCGCCCAAAACACAACTTGTGCTTCATCCATTGTTGAGTGACGCCCTAAGTATACTTTTTGCCACACCCTGTAATGTGACGCCCATAAATTGATAATTTTGACGCCCAAAACTATTTTTCTTGTAGTGAGTCAACTAACCGATTCCGTCAAGTGGTAGTGTTTTGCAAAAGTTTATGTCACAAAATCCTTCCCTTAAGGTAGTGTTTTGCAAAAAACAAAATAGATAAAGTAGCTTTTCGCAAAATGTGCTATAGAACAACTAGTTTTTATAATTTTTCCTTATTTTAATTCGAAAATGTTGTTCAAAATATTCCCAATTATCACCCTTTAGTCGAAAATAATGTCAACTATAGATTATTTTAAAATAATCTCAACTTTCTCCTGAATTTGTTCATGGCATACCGTATGACTTGGTTACTCGGGATTACATGTCACCTTGGCAAACAAAAAGGAAAATGAAAAAAAAAATCCTAAGTTCATTTATGGCTTACCCTATGGCTGGGTTGGGGTGGAAGAATGGGTGAAGGGAAGGATTTTGTGATTTTTTTTTAATTTTATTTTCCTTTTTTTTTGCCAAGGTGACGTGCTATCTCAGGTAAACAAGTTATAGCGTATGCCATGAACAAATTAAGGTGAAAATTGAGATTATTTAAAATATTCGATAGTTGGGAATTGGGATTATTTTCGGCGAACATGTGATAGTTAGGATTATTTTGAGCAAATTTTTTAGTTAGTTATATATCTATTATTATTATTATTATTATTATTATTATTATTATTATTATTATTATTATTATTATTATTATTATTAAAGGAGTCGAGCTGTACTGTTTTCTTATTGATTTAATAAAAATTTAAGATTAATAATAATTTATTGTCTCTTAGCATATTTATTCAAGTTAGATGATGGAAAATTATTAATCATTAGATAATGGAATACTGATTTTCATTGCATGCATGCATTGTCAGTATATTCAATCTTAACCAATATATTAATATAGCTGTTAGTTCATAATACAAATGCAGACTGATAAACATAGAAATATCAGAGTAATTTCATTTTATTACATAAATTCAGATACAGACTAATAAACACATATCAAAAATATCAAATACATTTCATAATCCCTAAAAAAGTCGATCTACTTCCTTCCTCGAGGCCTCCGGGGTTTGAGAAGCACCATCCCTAGCATGGTTTGGCTCGAAAATATGCGAGAAACCTGAAAAGACACGAGCAAACACATGCTATCCTCGAAGAGGGTGTAAATCCGACAAAAACACATGTTTATGAATGAAATCGAGTGTAAACAAGCTAAAATGAGCTACATGGAAAGGGCAAATTTAGGGTTAATCAGTCTGCTTATTTTCTTAATAGTAAAAAAACTCAATATTGCACATGAGTCTATTATTTTAGATGGCCCCTCTAATTCATAATATTAAAAACACCCAATATTACACATGAATCTAATATTTTAGGTGGTACCCTAATTTTGTTAATATTGTACCCAAACAAAATGAAACAACTAAATTGAATTGGTGGGAGTATTTTTTATATTTCATATTAATAAATCTGTGCATTGGACAAATATCTATACTATTAGTGATACTAAGGAAAAAGAAAGAAAAAGAAAGTGTGATCCATGTGTTTGGAATAATGAAATGGGCTTAACCAAGTTATCTAAAACGTTTATCAATTACAAAAGTAACATTTTCTTAAAGGCCATGTTTCCTTTTTCATCATGCAAGAAAGGTAGCTAATAATTAAGTACAAAATAACAATCAGACTTGTTTCATTACTTGTTAATTGTCGATCATAGGCAAGGCGAAGAACTAGAACATGGATGGCATTGCCAAGAAATCAATTCTTCGTAAGCAAGTATCATTGCTTCCTAATAGAAAGAAAGCAACATTATGTAACCTCATTAAGCAGTTCATATTCTCTCACAATATTAGGCAGAGTAATCTTATGCAACACAATATTCCTATGAATAAAGAGAACAAATATTTTCAACGGTGGATGATTTTTCTCTCCCTTTTAATCCAAATATTACTTGATTACTTTGAAGGCCCCTTGAAGAAAATGGGATCTATGGTTGAAGATATTCTCAATGCCAATTTTATTTCAAGTATGCTTATTTTTTCTCTACAACTGCAATTAAGTTGCAAGAAAGTCTTAAAGGTTAATAATATGCTTATTTTTTCTCTACAACTGCAATTAAGTTGCAAGAAAGTCTTAAAGGTTAATAAATCACCCATATGTGGTAGGATGTGATAGGGTGATAGTTTTGTTATGTTAATTTATGTTTTTTTAGTTTTGTTTCTTTTAATATTATTTTTTTTTTCTTTTTGTGGTGATTTACATTTCACAATTATTAATTAGAAATTTTTGTTAAATTGCTACGTTCGTGTTGACTTATCAGAATAAATTCTAATTTTTGTAGATCTCAATTTTCTTTTTTACACAAATATTCCTATTACACTTTAATTTCGTTCCATAGTTTCAACAACACAAAAATAGAAGTATTTTATATAACCAACTATATTTTCGACAATATTTATTATTTAGGGCAACAATAACATGTTGGGTCGAATTTGAGTAATTCGAAAGCTAGGGCCAATCAATTTGACAGGTCTAGAGAGATGAGTATATTTTTAATATAAAAATACAGATTTGATTAATTAAAGTTAATATGGAGGTTGGAACAGGGAAAAAAGAAAGATCAGTAGATGATAATGGCATTGGTTTGTCGTTCTTGGGACATCTAGACAGGAGGATTGAGCTTAACAAAGATATCAAGCATGGAGATGGTAGATATTATCCCGCACTTTCTATGATGGCATCTAAGTTGGCTTACGAAAATCAACTACTTATTCAATCTGTAGTTAATCGTCACTGGAAGGTAACGTACTAATTTAATTAAACAAAAATTGTTGTGGGACACGGTTATTTCGAGAGACGCATCAGATAAAATAATATGTTTCGTCTATATTAATACAAATGGAATCATTTGTGTCAAGAACCAACTCAACCAAAAGGTTAAGCTGATGGTTGAGTAAACTTGACAAGGTATGTGAAGCCAATGTGACAAGGTATCCCTCTTTCAAAGTGGAATATTCAGCGCGTATGCACATCCACACTTCTAGCCCAATGAACTCTCGTGTGAAGGGCCGTGTTAGAGTATATAACATATCCTGGAGCCTCAACCATCAGCTTAAGCTTTTAATTGAGTTGATTTCTTGACAATTTGATTAAGTATGGCAGTTCAAGAAGAAGAATAAAGATAAATATTTCCCCAACTATTTGAGAGGTAACAAATGCGGGGAAACAAGTCCCATCAAGTAATGGTAACATTACAATTACCTCAACATTTTTTCAAACACCTGGTAACGGTAACAGTTACTCGATTTTGTTCCAATCTATAAAAGTTTGATACCAAACAACCCCTTAATCTATAAGGTAAAATATAATAAAGTTCGATTTCATTTATTCGTTTGAATACAAATATTATTAATTCAAATATTTAAATTTTTAATTTTGTTAAATTCAATATAATTAAGCTTGAAAGTGTATTTATATATGTTGTCAAACTAAGTATACTATATTAGAGTCTAGCTATATGTGGAAACTATTCCTTTATTAGAAATTAATTAGAATTAAAGTAAGAATGATACATAAAAGATTGTGTAACATGAAAGAACATAAGGTTAATATCTTAGGGCTAGCTTTATAACCTAATAATATATATAGAATATATTAGTAATTTAGATTTTTTTAGAATATAAGTTTTGGGCTTGTGCTGTAATTTAGATTTTTAACACCATGATATTTAACAAGTCAATGTATTATCAAGCTAAGTTTTTATAATTCTCAACAGCAAACTTTGGTTTTTTTTTTTCCACTATGTAAAATTAGGTTGTGATGTAACAAATTGATTTTCAGTTTGTCTTAAATTATCATGCATGCAGATGGAATTCGTGAAGTTCTACGATTTTTACAATGGTAAGCCCAATGATAGTAATATTAATATGTTAATCATGAAAATTATATTTAACAATTATGACAATATTAATATATCTTTTCATACAATGCACTCATATGTTAGTTTTTCAATTACTTAAAAGATTATTAGTAAATTTCCTATTTTTAGTGTGAGTGAGGTTGAGAAACCCTTCCTAGAAGGTGTGCTCTTCTTTCACACTGATGCAATTGTAGGAATCCCCCGGATATCTGGGTTTTCTAACCCAACCTTTTGTAAATGATTTTTATTTATATAGAAAATCGTTTGGCAAAAAAAAAATTATTTTTACTAATGAAATTTATTTAAGTAAATTGATTTTTCTAATAAGCATATCAATTTATAATGTACAAAACAAAGGCTAAATTAGTGCTCAAATATTGTATCAAACTCCTTCTATGAAATATTCATGCGATATAACCATGCAGAAACACTATCTTAATTCATGGCATGTACAAATAAACATTCTTTATCATAATTATAATTATAAAATTATTTTATATAAGGTTTTGGTTATGATTTTTGCAAATACTGATGTTAGCAAAATAATTAACTATGCGAATATTTTAATGTTATTTTTAAATATTAAACATTACTAAAGAGTTTTCAAATATAAGTTTACTAAATAGTGCCCGTGCGATACACGGTTTTATTAAACTTTCTGATATAAATTATATTAATTACTATAAATAAAGTATTACAACTATTAATAAAACATTTTAAAATCAAATTTAACACAAAATATGTAAAATTATTTTATAAAAGTTTAAACGAAAAAATAATTTTTGTCATAAAAAATATACTTGACTTACATAAAAATAGCCAAAACTTGATTCATATTAAACATAAGCATTGTATATAAGCAACAATTGTACAAATAACAAAAAAATTATAATAAAAGTATATTATATTTTAATAATTTCAAAATATCAAATATAATAAATAATACTCATTTTAATAAATAAAATAAAAAATATTTTATAAATTATAAAAAAATAATATACATGATTTTCAAATACATTAAATAAAATGTGAGTAAAAAGTCAAAGATAAAAAGTAATAAAAAAAACAATGACATCATCATTGAGCGTTGGAGGGAAAGTTTTTGTTGAGATTGTGACACGTAAACAATTTTAAATAATGCTAATGTCAGCAGTGTTTTGTTTTAGCAATAGTTATAGATGTTTACTTGACAATTATTTTTAGTTTCGACATTCTTGGGATCGTAAATAACATATAATCAATAGTTTTAGTCATTTAAGTCAACGAAAAAGTCAAAGTTACCAAAGTTAGTTTTTTGTTTAAAGAAAAGTATAATAAATAAATCAAAGATTTAAGAATTTTTCTTACTATTATGATTGTTTCACGTTATTTAAGATTTAAAAAATCAAAAATTTCCATTTTCAATTACCTGAATATTGTTGATAATATAATTTTGTTATTGACATTCTAATTGTTGGTCATTTATTGTCTTTGTCATTTTTCTAAGTAGATCATACTGATTTGAATTAACAATGAAGTCATATTTAGCCCATATATATAATAACTATTTCACAAATTAGAAATATTAATATTGAATTCAAACAAATAATTGACAAATATGCATTTGATGGAGTATTTATATGTAACTAGATTTTACAGAATAGGAAAGTCAATATTGAATTCAAACAAAAAGTTAACAGAATGTGCATTTAACAGAGTATTAATTTTGGAAAGTTTTTTTTGGCGAGAGAAGTTCAATTGTATCATTGACACATGTCATATTCTCTCGTTGTATTAGTACATAGTATGATAATATGATGATTATGCTACTAGAGTTTAAACTTGAAACTCTTATTGAAAACACCACGCTTATATCAGTAATGGAGAATGCGTATAAAGAATCTCTCGGGTCAAGAAAAATCCTTAAAATGAATATGAAATTATTAAAAAAAGAGCATTATATGTATACTCTTTACTATAACTTTAATACGTTATTTATTTTAAGACATACCTCACTTTTTAAGATGAAGTATTTGACGTTGTTGATGTGTACTCAACAGAATTTCAAAAGAAAACAACGACACAAGCATTCATCATGTGCGAGAGAAATACAAAAGGTGACAAAATTATTGTAGCGTTTAGAGGAACGTCACCTTTTGATGCAGACGATTGGAGCACTGATTTCGATTTCTCATGGTGTAAATTTGATGGGATGGGAAAAACACATATGGGTTTTATGATAGCTTTAGGTTTACAAAAATACTACCATGAAGATGATAGTGATAAGCTAGGAGATTATTATGGTTATTTTCGCAAACAAATCGAACAAGATCCACAAAGACCTTTAGCTTATTACACCATTAGAGATAAACTTAAAGAAATTATTGCAAATAACAAAGGGCTCAAATTATAGTGACAGGCCATAGTTTAGGAGGTGCACTTGCCATATTGTTCCCAGCAATTTTAGCTTTGCATGAAGAAGTGGAATTATTAGATAAGTTAGAGGCAATCTATACTTATGGACAACCAAGGGTTGGAAATGAACAATTTGGTGAATTTATGAACAACAACTTGAAAGAGCATAATATTAACTATTATAGGATTGTTTATGGATTTGATTGTGTCCCTCAGTCCCACTTGATAATACTTTGATGACGTTTAAGCACTTTGGGACTTGTATTCACTTTAACTCTCTCTATCAAGGAAAGGTAACAATTCTTCATTTATTTTTTTTAGTTTTATAATATTATTCTCTCATATTCACTGTTATTGTCCTATATGATTTTTTAATACTCTTTCAAATTCATTACTAATGTCTCATTTGCTTTTATGAACGCTATTTATTTTCTACTCTTAATTTATATTTTATTATTAATTTATCAGTTAAACATAGTCAAGTGAGATTGATCTCATTGTGATTCGTCTCAATGCAAGGATTATTTATGTCAATATCGCATAATTATTTTAAATTATGCACAACTAGAGATGTTAAGGATTGAATA
>JAAKBH010001440.1:0-13570 GCA_019776075.1 Amaranthus palmeri | reverse complement strand
AAAGTATCATCTCGACTTATTATGTTAGCGATTACGGGATTATAATAATCGGGACGTGCCGAGACGCTAGCACGCCTAGACGTATCGCGACTCGGGTTATATATACTAGAATAATGGTCATAAAGGTCCGCTAAAAGTTTTTTACAATTTCCTACACAATTAATGTACATCACTAGACGGGCGATCTAATGCTTGGTACTAAAATCCTATTATTTTACTTAGGTTTTCCGTACTAAAACACGGATCTAAAATTGTCGCAATTCCATAAATATAAGGAAAATTAGTGAAATACGCTCTCCACTTATCCATCATATCTGCAAGAATCGGCTTTAAAAACGTTACTATCATCATGAGAATGTCTAAGAAGATGATAAAAAACAATAATACATTCACTTATTACTAAGTGAACGTTTGGTTCATAAACTATGAAAAAATCTTAGTTTCGTGGACATATGATAAGTGCAAATATTTGCACTCATCATTAACATATTTGCGCTCAATTTCGATGTTTTGAGGCGGTTTAGGGTTGTTTTATGTGGTTTCACTCCATTTCGGTATTCCATGTCCAATTTGTAGCCAAATGGGTGAATTATGGTACTTTGAGTCATTTTTGTGGGTTTTTGGTGCTAATCATGTTTACAAGGCTCAAAGAACGTATCAAGCTATCAATTTTGTCAAGCCATAAAGAGTAAAAAAGCAAAAGAGTAGGTTAATGCAAAAGTATTAAGGTGAAATTTGATACATGTCTACTCTTTTGGCTATAACTTTTGATAGGAATATCTTATTAATACAAGGTTTGCGGCATTGGAAACTAGACTTCAAGGGCTTTCCAACGGTATATTATATGTCCGATTCCGATAACCGAGCAAGAAATGGCGAGCGTTTGAAGTTGATGCAGTTTTTCAGTTCTGGGTCCGGTTCCGGTTCCGGTTCCATGAAACCGTTGGGCCGGTTCACCCGTTCCGGTCCGGTTCTGCGGTTCCATTGGACCGTTGGGCCGGTTCAACCGGTCCGGACCGGTCCAACTGGTCCGCGGTTCTTTGGTCCGGTTTTTTTTGAATTTTTCCGGCGGTTCCACGGTTCCGGCAACTTTTTTCCGGCGGGTCCACGGTTTCGCGGTTCGGTTCCGGTTCGGAACCTGTCGCGAACGTTCCGGTTCCGGTTTTCAGCGGTTCGGGACCGGTTCGGTTCCGGGCCAACCCGGACCGTGGCCATCAATAGCGACATTCAACATCTCCCCTCGCAAAAATTGCCCAATGTCACTAGGACCAATAATGACGAAACCATCTTCGGCAGTGTGAAATTGGTCCGTGCCTAGGGGTAGAAGAAGCGGGTCCTCCTCAGTCATGCGAGATGCACCCTTGTGCAGCCATAGACAATCTGAAGAGAGATCTTTAAGCTCCTCATCAGTCAAGATTGGAGTGATTGTCACCGATGATGAGGAACCGATCTCTCTTTTAGAGCCCTTTGAGCTCTTTTCCTATTTCATTTCATACAATTAAATTAGTTTAATTACTCACGCAATTAAAATAATAAAAACAAATAAAATAATACTAAAGATATATTACCTTCACCGTGAGTCGGACCCAAGCATATGGCCATGTGATGAAACTACCTTGGGCGTTCGATAAAGTCTCAAGGTTCCATTCTGGCATTGGAACCGGAAGTGAGAAATCGTCGAACCCCTTAACGATAGTTTGTACCGTCACACTAATGTGGCCACGTGTAACAGGCATTGAATGCACTGTTTGGCCCACTTGGTTTGGCTGCGCCTCACCGAATTTAACCTCAGTTAAGTCGCCACCACGAGCAACGCCTAACTGAGGCAACAAAAGAGAGCAAGGAGTCGCCTCCTAAAAAATTTTTCGTTTAGTATAATTAACATCATGATAAATTATCAAAACACGTTGAAATTTAAATAAATACGCGCTTGTATATTTAAAAATTAAATGTACCTTTATCACTGGCTCATCAGGTGTTGTTTCCGAAACCTGAGTAACGGAGTTCATGGTCTCCGGCGTTGGAATGTGAGGCTCGGGTGTGCTACGGGTAATGGGCTGGTGTGCTACGGGGGTAAGGGGCTCGCGCGATGGCTCCACCAAAGAGTGGAAAATAGAATTACATTAGAAAGTGACAAAAATCGTTAAAAAAAACCGTTAAAAAAAGCAACTTGACCCTTAATTTCAAGCATATGACAATTATTTTCAATTCTAAAAACATCAACACAATTATATACATCAAATAGTGGTGTGTGCCAAGTTTCATTCATAACAAACAACGTTTAAGCTACTTTACGCCCGAAAATGACAAAATTCATTCAAAACCGTTAAAAAACGCAACTTGACCCTTAATTTCAAGCATATGAAACCAATTATCAATTCTAACAACTTCAACACATTTATATATACTAAATAGTGGTGTGTGCCAAGTTTCATTCATAACAAACAACGTTTAAGCTACTTTACGCCCGAAAATGACAAAATTCATTCAAAACCGTTAAAAAACGCAACTTGACCCTTAATTTCAAGCATATGACAACTATTATCAATTCTAACAACTTCAACACATTTATATATACCAAATAGTGGTGTGTGCCAAGTTTCATTCATAACAAACAACGTTTAAGCTACTTTACGCCCGAAAATGACAAAATTCATTCAAAACCGTTAAAAAACGCAACTTGACCCTTAATTTCAAGCATATGAAACCAATTATCAATTCTAACAACTTCAACACATTTATATATACTAAATAGTGGTGTGTGCCAAGTTTCATTCATAACAAACAACGTTTAAGCTACTTTACGCCCGAAAATGACAAAATTCATTCAAAACCGTTAAAAAACGCAACTTGACCCTTAATTTCAAGCATATGACAACTATTATCAATTCTAACAATTTCAACACATTTATATATACCAAATAGTGGTGTGTGCCAAGTTTCATTCATAACAAACAACGTTTAAGCTACTTTACGCCCGAAAATGACAAAATTTATTCAAAACCGTTAAAAAACGCAACTTGACCCTTAATTTCAAGCATATGAAACCAATTATCAATTCTAACAACTTCAACACATTTATATATACTAAATAGTGGTGTGTGCCAATTTTCATTCATAACAAACAACGTTTAAGCTACTTTACGCCCGAAAATGACAAAATTCATTCAAAACCGTTAAAAAACGCAACTTGACCCTTAATTTCAAGCATATGACAACTATTATCAATTCTAACAACTTCAACACATTTATATATACCAAATAGTGGTGTGTGCCAAGTTTCATTCATAACAAACAACGTTTAAGCTACTTTACGCCCGAAAATGACAAAATTCATTCAAAACCGTTAAAAAACGCAACTTGACCCTTAATTTCAAGCATATGAAACCAATTATCAATTCTAACAACTTCAACACATTTATATATACTAAATAGTGGTGTGTGCCAAGTTTCATTCATAACAAACAACGTTTAAGCTACTTTACGCCCGAAAATGACAAAATTCATTCAAAACCGTTAAAAAACGCAACTTGACCCTTAATTTCAAGCATATGACAACTATTATCAATTCTAACAACTTCAACACATTTATATATACCAAATAGTGGTGTGTGTCAAGTTTCATTCATAACAAACAACGTTTAAGCTACTTTACGCCCGAAAATGCCAATATTAATAACCTTAAATAATTCATACCTTGTGAATCACTTAATTCAAATGTATTCCTTCCGTGTGATCTACACGCATATAACCAACATCTTCATCATCTTCATTCACCGATTTTGGATTGATAAAGGGCGGGGAGTCTTCAAAAGCATTATATTCTTCCTCATCCTCAACATCACCTATACCAAGGATACTTCTTTTTCCCGGTACAACAATAGACCATTGTTTATTAGAAGGGTCTTCAATGTAAAATACTTGGTTGGCTTGTGTGGCTAGTATGAATGGCTCCTCACCATCACGCAAGCGATCCAAGTCTACAAGAGTGAATCCACAAGGGTCGTCATTTTTAACGCATCGTCGATTATTATCCACCCACTTGCATTTGAAAAGACCCATAGTGAAAGTACAATAGTCAAGCTCCCATATTTCATGTACCCGCCCGTAGTATACCGATTTAGCATCAACCGGCGATTGATCCTTGGCACTCGCGTAAAATGTAGATGACGACAAAATAGAAACCCCACTATTCTGCAGATACGATGACTTCTTATCTTGACTCTCAGTCCAAAATGTAAACCCATTGACATCGTAACCCTCATATTTGTTGACATCATCACGAGGACCAAAAGCTAACCACTTAACAGTTTCAGATACACCCTTTAGTTCTTCACATATTACTCGGTTATGAAACCAATCAATGAACGTCTTGTTATGCAACTGCATCAATGCCCTATCACCTCTAGACGGATATTTTGCGCGCAATATATCAAAATGCTCATTCAAAAAAGGATGAACTTCTGAAATATGATGCAACACATACAGGTGTGCTTGTAACAGACTATCCCGAGAAGGTGTGATTGTTTTAGATCCAATTGTTCCTTTTCCCTCAAGTCTTCCTTCATGTCGAGAGGTGGGTAGTCCAATAGGCTTTGCCATAGCCATATACTCGGCTATAAAATTACCAATCTCATCGCTTACAGTGCCTTGAATCATACTCCCCTCTGGTTGTGCTGGATTCCTCACTTTGTTTTGTAACACACCTATGTGTCTCTCAAAAGGATAGCACCACCTTAGAAAAACTGGACCTAAAAGCTTGATTTCACGAACAAGATGAACAATAAGATGAACCATTATGTCAAAGAAAGAAGGTGGAAAATACATCTCAAACTTGCATAAAGTTACAATCACGTCGAGTTGAAGAGCATCAAGTTTAAAGGGATCAAGAACTTTACTACAAATAGTGTTGAAGAACGAACATAGCTCGGTAATAGCATATCTCACATGTTTTGGCAATATTCCACGTAGTGCGATCGGTAAGAACACTTGCATCATTACATGGCAATCGTGAGATTTCATGCTTCTCAACTTCAATTCACCATTAAGGGTCACAAATCTCTTCATGTTAGATGAGTACCCAGAGGGAACCTTAATGCCATACAAAGACTCACAAAAGGCTCGCTTCTCTGCTTTGGACAATGTGTAGCAAGCTGGAGGCAAATAAACTTTTTCACTACTCATCTTCTTCTTACCGACCTTTCCCTTGCTACTACCACCAACTTCATCAGTTCTTTCTCTTTTCTTACTCCCCTTAACCTGTGCCCACAACTCCGGACGAATACCCTTACATTCAAAGTAATCTCGCACGGCCTTATTATCCTTTGTCTTACCCGGAATGTTCATGAGAGTCCCGAGTATGGCATCGCATACATTTTTCTCTATATGCATAACGTCAAGACAATGCCTAACCTGTAGATCTCTCCAATATGGAAGCGTCCAAAAGATTGATTCTTTTTTCCACAGTCGATCTTCACCCCCTTGCACTTGCCCTGTTTTACCAAATACAGTTTCAACCCCCTTAACTTGTTCGTAAACCTCATAACCGGACAACGGTCGACGAGCTACACGGTCCTCAACCTCCCCGTTGAACATCTTCTTCTTCTTACGGTATTGGTGATCTCGTGGGAGGAACTTTCGATGATTCATGAATACATGTTTGCACTTAGGAATCCACGTGGATTCCATGTCATCGATACATATTGGGCACGCTTTCTTCCCTTTGTTCTTATACCCTGATAAGTTTCCATAAGCCGGAAAATCGTTAACGGTGCATAAAAGCATTGCACGCAAGGTGAACTCCTCATTAGCATATGCATCATACACGGAAACTCCTTCATCCCACATCTTTCTCAAATCCTCAACAAGAGGTGCAAGATATACATCTATGTCGTTACCAGGTTGCTTAGGGCCCGAGATAAGAAGCGAAAGCATAATGTACTTACGCTTCATACACAACCAAGGTGGCAAATTATAAATAACTAAAAGTACCGGCCAAGTACTATGTTGAGAACTAAGATTGCCAAATGGGTTCATTCCATCCGTGCACAGTCCGAGCCTTAAATTACGAACTTCATCCCCAAAAGTCTTGTGCAACCTATCAATACTCTTCCACTCCGGAGAATCGGATGGATGTGTGAGCAAGTGATCTTTCTTCACCCTATTTGCATGCCACCTCAAATTTAACGCATCTTTCTTTATAGAAAACAAGCGCTTGAATCTTGGTATTATTGGAAGATACCACAATACCTTAGCCGGGGGCCCTTTAGCATCTCGAGCCCCTTTACGCTTGTAACGCGATAACCCACACCTAGGACACTCTTCTAAGTTCTCGTTTTCATTCCGATACAATACACAATCATTCAGACACGCATGAATCTTCTGGTACTCTAACCCGAAAGGACACATTAGCTTTTTGGCATAGTATGTCGACTTTGGAAGTTCATTTCCCTCGGGAAGCATCTCACCTAACGCTTCTAATAACATTGTGAAACTAGTGTCACTCCAATTGAACTTTGACTTAATGTTGAAAATCGTCAGAACTGCTGTAAGCTTGGTGAACTTTGTACATCCAGGATACAAAGGCTTTTGAGAAGCCTCTGTCAACAAGTCAAATACACGAGGACGTTTTCCTAACTCATCCTCGACTCCCTCCATCATCTCATCAACACGATCCACATCCTCATCAACATTCTCTTCATCCACTACATCCTCATTAACATCGGCCACATTATTGACATCCTCAACAACCCTATTTTCCTTGTAAACTCCCTCCTCACCATGCCAAACCCAAACATGATATTGAGGCCTAAACCCACGTCGGAGTATGTGCTCCCTAAGCATATAAACACTATCTACCTTTGATACATTGCCACAATTGACACATGGGCAATAAAAACCAACTCCCCCCGTCCTAATTTGATGTTCAACCGCAACACTACAAAATTCTAACACGCCATCAATAAATTCCGACGATTCAATGCTTCCATACATCCAAGAACGATCTTTTGTCATCCTAAGTGTGATTATTTAATTCAAAACAAAATTAATACACAACTTTTTAACATATATACTTTAACCTAATTAACTTAACCATAAAACTAAGTATAAATCATTCATTTAACCCTAATTTACAATAATTAACCTTCATAATTTATAACTTGTTCAAAAAATATGTATTCTTTAAATTGTTCAAGTTACTTTTACTCTAATAACAAAAAATACATATAAATCAAAATAATTAACAACGTAATAATATAAACTTGGACAAATGTAAAAACTAGCAACTACATCCACAAACAACATCACATTTAAAATCACATTGATAAATAAATTACATTCATAAATAAATTATAACATCATTTAACACTAATAATTTGAAAAAAAATTGATGAAAAAGAATTACCTTGAGTTGATGAAAGATATCCACAAATGTGAGCTACAAATGACATAAGAAGAACAAAATTAGAATTACTTCCATATTTTTGAATGAAAAATTAAATATAAGAAACAACACCAAAACCACCATGAAAATGGAAAATACCTTAATTTCGTGAATGAACAAGAACTAATAGAGCCCTAAATTTCGAGGGTTGAAAGTTATGTACCTACAATGTAAAAACACAAACAAAATAATTTAAAAATTATGAAAGGCACAACATACCCATGGTTAAAATTTTGCGAATAATAATCATCTAGAATGGCTTAAACTATAAGTGAGAGATACAAAAGTACAATGGCCTAAACATCTAGAATGGCTTAAACCTAACCTTTAACCCCGAATGGCCTATAAATCTCCAACAAGACCCGGAAACAAAAGCAGAAACTTTTGTTGAAGTCAGTTAGAATGTACACATGCACGAGTGAAGAGAACAAAATCTAAGTTGTCCTTGTACAAGCTAAAGCCTTAACCACGTGTTTTGACAATTAATCATCTAATTTAAATAGTTACTAAAAACCACCAAAAGCTACAACTTACAAAATTTTATTTATTTTCAACACTTCACTACACTCACCAAGTAAAAGATCACTTTCATGTTCTCTTTATATGAACAACATTATGAGCTTAAATTAATAAGAATTTTTAGAAGTTTAGATATGACTGCAGAGTTATGGTGAAATGACAAAAAATTGATAGTCTTGATTCAAGTTCAGGCTATTCACATTTAATACCTAAACATTAAAGGTATTGCCATTAAAGGTATTGCCATTGAGAGATACAAAAGTACAATGGCTTAAACTACAATACCCACGAATGAAACAGCATGTATAGCAGCAACAGTAGGATATTGAATTAAATTTTCGAATGAAACAGCATGTATAGCAGCATGGCTTAAACAACATGTAGCATGAGAAACATCAAATTTCGAATGAAACATCAAAAAAGAAATGAAAAAACACAACCATACTTGAGAAACATCAAATTTTCGAATGAAACATCAAGAAATATACAAATAACATTCTTTGAACAGCCAAAAAAAAAACGCAACAGTAGCTAGGTTATTGAATTAAACATCAAAAAAATTATAAAAACCAAATAAACAAAATTATACCTTGAACTTATGCTAATTATTTCCGATTTCCAATAAGAAAGAAGATTTGAAGCAGTGAAAATCGTGGGTCTTAGATTGAAGAACAAAGAGCAGCAACAGTAGGTTATTGATTTCGTGGGTCTTTGAGTGAGCAAGAAAATCGTGGGTTTGAAGCAGTGAAGAAGAAGGAGATACGAAGCAGTGAAGAAGAAGGAGATTCGAAGCAGTGCAAGAAAATTTCGTGAGTTTCTTTGAAGAAGAAGAAGAGGAAAGGTCTTTGAGTGAGCAAGTAATTTTGAATAGGCGCCAAATAATGAAGAAGAGGAAACGTATACTGTACAGTAGGTTAATATCAGAAAATAAAAGAGACGTTGAAGAGCATGGGGCTGCGGACAACTAAGAAAACCGCAGCCCTTTATATTAATTTTTTTTTTTAAATTTTCTTTATTAAATTTGGAGAGCATGGGGCTGCGGACATTTAAGAAAACCGCAGCCCTTTACATTAATTTTTTTTTTTATTTTCTTTTTTTAAATTTGGAATTATTAAGGGCTGCGGTCAACAACAAAAACCGCAGCCCCTTTAGTATTTTTTTTTTTTGCTGAATTTCTTAAGGGGTTAAGGGCTGCGGACAATGTTAAAAACCGCAGCCCTTTATAATTTTTTTTTTTCCAAAATTTTTAATACTCATATGGGCTGCGTTTTCCTAAAAACCGCAGCCAATAATTAGCAGCCAATAGCTTTTTTTCCACTAGTGAAAGATGCTAGAAGGTTGGTTGATGAAATGTGTAACAAAACATATGAAGAAGTACAAAAGTTGTTAGATAAGTCACTTCAGGAACAATCGTCTGTTAATAGTGTATCGGGTGTAGGAGTCATGATATTAGACCCCGATAAATCAGTTACTAAGGGGCGAAGAAAGAGGATCAAGGGCCATTTTGAAAAAAAGAAAGAGCTCGACCCAAAAGGACTTCGGCACTGCAACACCTAAAAAACATATAATATAAATAATGTAGTTGATGTATTATATTTGGTTCATTTTGACGTTTAATAGTATGGATTTATACATTACTCCAGTTCTATTTTAAAACTAGGTATAACTCCAAAACTTGATGATTACTATGTTATTATCTCTTCATTGGTATTATATTTGGTTCATTTTGACGTTTTATAGTATAAAGTACTTTCTATTTTGAATTTAAACTTGAAATTACAATTTATACATATAAAACGTTTTATATGTTCGTTACAACTTTATAGTGTTTAACTGTTTGAATTAAAACTTGAAATTTAAATTCAAACAGTTAAACACTATAAAGTAGACATTATACGCTTAAACTTAGTTTAGACATTATAGTGTATAAAATGAGACATTATAATGCCCAAACAGTACCATTATAACCCCAAAACTTAGGCATTATATCTACAAAACGTATGCATTAGTGTTCTAAAACTTTGAC
This sequence comes from Amaranthus palmeri, assembly GCA_019776075.1. Classification (NCBI taxonomy): domain Eukaryota; kingdom Viridiplantae; phylum Streptophyta; class Magnoliopsida; order Caryophyllales; family Amaranthaceae; genus Amaranthus; species Amaranthus palmeri. The sequence continues at coordinate 3,581 of JAAKBH010001440.1, read as the reverse complement.
ATTTTAAATTAAAATTGGAGCCATTATAAATCCAAAAGTTAGACATTATTAGTCCAAAAATAATTCATTATAATAACAACAAATTAATTCCTGAAAGATTTTGAGCTCGTTCATTATATCTCCAAAAATTACATACTATGATTCCAAAACCTTGAAATTATGCCTCCAAAACTTATGTATTATAGGTCCAATAAAAATAGGATAACTGCAAAAATAGGATAAAAAGGCATTAAAGCTCCAAAAATAGGATAAAAATGCATTAAAGCTCCAAAATTAGTTCATTAACACTAAAGAATTATGTTCGTTACAACAGCAAGTTGGAATCAAATGAAGTCAATTAAAGCTCCAAAAATTAAGTATTAACAATTTGTCTTCTTACTTTGCCTTGTCTCCAAGTACAAAAACAGCAAACTGGAATCAAGAATTAGCCTAAAAACCAGTCAAATTTACAAGTTCACAAATCTTCCTTTCAACAAAAAAAATTCCAAATCATATTGTCTTCTTCCTTGGGGCATTTTTCCTCTGCCTTTTAACAGTTATTTGGGGCGAATTTTGTTGTGCTCTTGTGCGCTTCTTAGGAGTAACAACCTTTAGAGGATCGGGAGTCCTAGCTGCCAAAATTTCCGGTAGTCTTTTAGGTTTTTCTTTGGCAAATTGCTTGGACAAATCTACCAATTTATCGCGGTTCATGTTAAGGTCGCTCCGTAAGATCCTCGACAAAATGGTAGCCCGATATAGCCCGACATATAAAACGTTTTGTATATGCAGTACTTGAAAAGTCAATTCAAGACAAATCGAAATTCCACCCAAAAAAAAACAAATAAACAAAAACCATTAGAAATAACCAATGGAATAACCATTAGAAATAAACCAAGAACAATAAAACCATCTCAATGAATCAAGAACAATGCTAAAAAACAAATACCGACATTCCACCCAAATCGAAATTCCACCCAAAAAAAAACAAATCGACATTCCACCCAAAAAAAAAAACAAATAAAACCATTAGAAATAACCATTAAAATTCGAAGGTCAAGAACAATAAACAAAAACAAGAACATTAAATAAAAATACCGACATTCGACATTCAAGACAGATAAACAGAACAATGAATCAAATAAATCAAAAAAAATCCAGAAAAACTTAAAATTTAAAATATTGGAATATAAACCATTAAAAAACCCAAAATCAAAAATAAAATATACCCATTAAAAAGAGGGAACAAAATATACCCATTAAAAAGAGAAAACAAAATAAACAAAATATACCCATTAAAAAGAGAGAACATAAAATCAAATATAAAACCCAAAATCAAACATAAAGAGAGAACGAAATTTCAGAAATTTAAAAAACTAGAAAACCAGAAATTCCAAAAACTAGAAAACCCAAAATCAAACATAAAACCCAAAATCAAACATAAAATCAAATAAACCAAAATATACCCATTAAAAAGAGAGAACAAAATCAAACATGCAAAAAAATGTCGAAATTCATACCATTAAAAATCCATTTAAATTTTGAAATAACCATTAAAAATGTCGAAATTCTTACCTAGAATTCAAGATCTGGAACAATTGAAGAAACCGAAACCAAACAGTAGAAAGAAACCGAAAATCAAAAGCCCTTCTTCTTTGAAAATCTCTGAAAACCAAATGAACTCTCACAAATGGAAACCAAACGTAATACAGTGGAAATGCAAGTGGAAATCACACGAAAATGAAAAGGAAACCAAATCGTTAATGTCTTGGAAATATCAGAGTATTTTTTTGAAGATCAATATCAGAGTATTGAATGAAGAAGGAGAAGTTGAAAGAAGTAAGAGTGTAATTTGGGAAACGGGAATAATTACACGCGGTTCCCAAGGAAGTTTACTGTTTTCAATTTTTTTTATTAGAATAATCCTGATTTCCTAAATATAGATGCTGGGCCGGCCCATTTGTTCCGTCTATCCTATAGACGGACTTTCTTGAGATTTTGTGTAATAGAATAGGAGATTGGAAAAACAAAAGTTGGGCCACAAACTAAAGCCCAAAGCATTTGACTTATTCCAAATTGGAAAGATAGGGCTAATTTGCATGAAATACAAGTTCGGGCCCATTTCATGAATATTTGACTATTTCCAAACTAATATGAAAATTTGAAACATATAAGCAAAAAAATAAAAAAAAACTTCAAAAAAACAGTTAAAGTTTGAAACTATATCCCAAATAAAGCACTTTTTTGACAGAGTTAGATTTTATAACTGTTCGCTGTTAAGAACAGCGGGCAAATAAAATAGGAATGCAATCGGCCGCTCTTACTAAGAGCGGACGATTAATTTGGTCAAAATTTCAGTGTAATAAAATAGAAAAGCAATCGGCCGCTCTTACTAAGAGTGGGCGATAGCTTTTTAAAATTTCAGTGTAATTAATGAGCCGCTCTTACTAACAGCGGCCCATTCAATTCCTAACGCCAACTTTTCACTCCGTAAAAAAAGTGCTTAGTTTGGGATATAGTTTCAAACTTAACTGTTTTTTGATTTTTGTTTATTTTTTTGCTTATATGTTTTGAATTTTCAAATTTTCTTGGGCCTTGTATTTTTACATGGCTGGTTTTTAGAATTTATTAATTAAAAGTTACAGTTACTTTTAATTAAAATTCTAATAAATAAAATTTATTATTTTATTTTGCTAAAAATTAGAGATAAGGAAATCGTGGAATAATGGGTAGTTAATTCTATCATTATAAATATAGCTATTATATTTCTTACGTGATATATACTATTATTGTACAAGTGCAATTTTTTTAATTTCTTTAAGTAATTGCAATATTACTCCCTCTAATCTCCCCAAGTTAATTCTCTACAAGTTATTATGTGTGGAAAATATTGATCACTTTTTTTTTCATTCTATTTCTAAGATTGCTCAATATAATCTCTAATACTTCATAAAGATTAATTATATAGTACTTATAATTATTTGGAAACCGTTGTATCTCAAAAGTGTATTACAGGTTTAAGCCTAAACACCAAGTAGGCGGAATAACGTTTTTGGGAAAACTAGATAGTGTCTTGGTTTGGTATCAAGTTTCCATAGAAATTATTGTCTTAAAAGTATCTTCGGGTCAAGGTTATTATTTATTATAAGTAGATTAAATTCGTTGTAATTTCAATTTCTAGAAATTTGTATTAGGTTGCAAAGACTTGTAATCTCATAATGGTGCTTGTAATCTCTTGAAGTTTTATACATGTAAAACTTATAACAAATTTAGAAATTTGTATTAGGTTGCAAAGATTAATTATACACAAAATCTCACAAGAGACGGTCTATAGGATAGACCACAAAATTGGGCCAGCCCATTTCCCTTAACTGATTTTACTTTATTATAATATCAATTATATTATGTTATAATCCTAAATGTGAGGTATTATAACCTCGAATATACTATTCTATAACCCCAAATATAAGTTATTATAACCCTAAATAATTTATTATAACTCCGAATATACTATGTTATATTTTGGGCTGGGCTTCATGGATTCCGTCTATAGAATAGACCGTCTCCCATGAGACTTACTGTTAATTATATAGTGCTCGTAATCT